>JAODPA010085399.1:0-25107 GCA_025585075.1 Nepenthes mirabilis
AAGATCTTATCTCAATGCATTAATATATTTTTGGTAGGAAGTAGTACTAATAATAAGTATATATTAGCCCATGTTTTTCTTGTCATTGTTCAGGCACCCGCTATGGTGCCAGCCTGCGAAAGCAGATTAAGAAGATGGAAGTCAGCCAACACAGCAAGTACTTCTGCGAGTTCTGTGGGAAGGTGATTGTTTTTCTTCTTATGCCCTGATTGGAATTTAGTATAGTCATTTCTTTGTCTCTTAAATCGGCATTTTCTTCTATAGTATGCTGTGAAGCGAAAGGCTGTGGGTATTTGGGGATGCAAGGACTGTGGCAAAGTCAAAGCTGGCGGTGCCTACACTTTGAAGTAATCTTTTGCTTTCCATTCTGGTTCACCTGTGAGATTTGATTTCCAATATTTTCTTACCCAATAATCCTAACTATGCTTGTTTTTCATCTGGCCAGCACTGCTAGTGCCGTAACAGTTAGGAGCACCATCAGAAGGCTGAGGGAGCAGACAGAGAGTTAAGACCATATTCAGAAAATTGTCTCCATTAGTAAACATTCCTTGGAACAAGTATATTTCTTTTGTTGCCTTGAAGTTTCTCTGACTAGTATTCGGGCGCTGCTATTTTGAAATTCCTTGAGAAGATACCCAATGAGTGAATTTTTGTCTTCTTTAGATTTGGAACCATTTTCATTACTTCTTAATTGCTCCTTCCGTTGCACATTGCCTTTCTCGGTGTCCATTCCACCTTGCCATCTGCTACATGTTCTCCCAGATCAGTGATTGGAACCATCTGGGAATTGGAAGTGTGTCTATTGCCACTCATATGGAGTCTTGTTAAGGTCCTATTTTTATCCTCCCTCGTGCTCCCAACGGTCAAAATTTCATTATGATGATTTAAATGGCTTAAATTGTGATAATATATTAACATACGTTAAGAGTCATTTTATAATCTCAGTTGTTTAAATTATTAAGATAAAATTCTAACCATTGAAGTACAATAAGACTCCAAAATGGGAGTACACTTCTAACTGCCCTGCCCGCTAGTTTTCTTTAGAACTGATTTCTGACTTTCCAGTGTGGCTTTGAGCTTCCATTTAGAACCAATCTTTAGAGGCGAAACCACACACAGATGTATGGCTTCCTGGCATCATCCTGATTTAGTTTGAGTGAAAGTGATGGGGAAAAGGTGCAGGAAGATGCCCATTTCATCTAATCGTTTGTTCTTCATTTTTCTCAAAATATGTGTGCAGATGATCTGGTTTTCCATGATCAATTCAGTCATCTGTACACGGCTGTGCCTGCAGACTCATTTTGTTTCAAAGTGTACTCAGTCTGGACTTCGGCTTGCCAACAAAACCATAAACCCGATCCAAATGAAACCAAAAAACTGCACAATTGAACCAAGTCGGTTTGGGTCAAAAAATAATTGCTCAGACACCCTTAAATGAGCTTAAATCCTCCCTTGTCCCCTCCTCTTTAATCTGCCAACCTCCTTAGAAGGTGAACTTACTTTCACGAAGCGATGTGGTGCCAATTTGTGGGACTTAGTGTCCTTTCGTCGAATACCCTACCGCGTCAGCCAGGCTCTTAACCTACCAAGTGTTGGCTCTTTGCTCTTCATAATGCTTTTTAAGGGATTTTTTAAATGAATTTTCTTTATAATTTCAGTCATTTTGTTACTGCTGTTATTTTAAAACGCAAATAATACACCAAATATTATTCATGTTCCTTTTAATCGTAAGGAACATGTTAAATTATAAACAAATGAGATTTTTGAATTGGTTACCGGTCCTTGGACAAAAATATAGTACTTGGTGGGCTTTAATAATCTAAACGACAAAGCCCGTACAAAAGCCCAATAGCTCAGTTCTGTTTGACGGGCATGGCCCAAATGTTTCGTGGGGTTACTAGGGACCAAATCAACTATAAAACGCTTGCCCAAGCACTGCCAATCCAAATCGAGCAAATTAGGGCTTTTCCGCCTCTTCTCTCCTAGCGGTCGGACGCTCAATCCGTCGAAATGGTACTCTCTCTCTCTCGCCATCTTACACGCTCTTTGATTCTCTTGAGGGAATGCTTGTTTACTTCTCTTGAGGGAATGCTTGTTTACGATGATTTGATCATGAGTTAGTAAGTTTGACGGTTAGCTATTTCTGAGCGCCTTTTGGTTCAAGATTTTGTGTTTTGCGGATCGCATTAGAACATCTTCCATCGGATTTAATTTTTCGTTTTGTTAAGGTAAGTGAGTGCACTTTCAATTATATCTTAATAAAATAAGACGAATTTACCATGTAGAATATGAGATTACTCATCTACGGAAAGTCTTTAGGCAAGTGCACAATCAGTCATACTTGCTACATCGTTCATTCAACTAGCAAAACGATAGTAGTTCACTAATGTTCTATCCATTGTGTGGCTTCTCCACTGTACTGCTGAAGATTAGAAAGATGGATTAAAACCATCGTTCTATGGTTTTTATGCCCTGCTTGTGAGGTTGTCTTCGGCTGTATATTTATACTGTTCCTTTTAGCCCCTAAAAGCATGCACTGGGGCAGCAACTGCAGCCATTTTTCCAGAATATTCATGTGCTACCCTCTTTGAGGTTTGCCGACCCAGCCTAGTTTATGTGCCCAATCTTCTATCCGTGGTGCAAAACCAAGCCGATAGAAAACAGAGCCCCTTACTTGCGAAGAAGAGGGAAAAGCACGGAAATGTGCCCCTGAGGTTCTTTTTCATCATTACAGGAAATACAATTACGATACTATAACATGCCCATATGAGCTTATATCGCATCTTTTGGTGAATAAACTACATAGGCGGCAATCAAATTGGACTTCGATGTAGAAGATAGATTCTGGGAGCTACTCTTAGTATTTACATAGTACTTTGTTTTTGATGGTGGCTCTAGATGTCTTACTAAAACGTGGTGACCAAATAGTCATTCTGTCCTTGGGGATACAAACTGGGGTATGCTGTGTGTTTTTTCTTGCTAGGTTTTATATGGCCAGTAGTGTGGGAGATGCACCATTGATTTAAGTTATGTAGGTGTTTATTAAGATTGTGCATTCTTCTTCCCTGGAGATGAATTTCTATTTCACAATGTCAAGGAGCCAACTCATTTCCTTAACCTAAGCATTTAGGTGAAAGACCAATAATAATGTTTTGCCAATGCGTCCCTTGTGCAAATGGTATTTGGTCTTGATGGATGAATTGAACTCGGTTATACACATACCTTGTGTCAGAAATATCTTTGATGGATCTAATAGCTTTTGTGGGATGAATTTATCCCGAAGGTTTAAGCGGTTAGGGGAAGGCCCAAAAAATGTTTCAAAGATTAAACACATCATCTGTTTTATTTAGATTTTGACTAGGCAACTAGAACTACTGGATCGGTCATGATACTTGTCCCTACAGAAACTTTGTTATTTTTTGATTGAATCAATATTATCGTTGTTGTTTGGGAAATAGTGGGTCTTTATTTCTATGGCTGATAAAGTTTGATGCCCTCTTGACAAATGAATCAGTTAATGTTGCTTAATCTTATGGGGATGAGCTGGTAGTTTTGTTTGAAGGAACTCCTTTTTACATCCCCATTATCTTGTAGAGTTTGTTTTGGCTGCATCCGTCTAAAGAATTGTGGAAACGGACTCTGTGAGTTGTGGCTTAGAGTGCATGTCCTGTTTTCCCTATCCATTTACTTCAACACAAATTTCAGGTTGTTTTGGGCCTCCTTAATATAATTGCTGTTACTTGCTTTGTTTGTGAATTTAAGAATTCTAGTTGGACTTGCAACATTTTTATGCTAAGATTAATGACTACCAAAGATTGTAATGACTATGAAGTGCGTTTTGATTGATGACAATTTTAACATGGTGTCCTCATTGTTTTGTGTGCTGTGCAGGCAAAGAGAACCAAGAAGGTTGGAATTGTTGGAAAATATGGTATGTCCTGAAGCTCTACTCTGGAATTATTTTGCAGGTGCCAGTATTTTATAACTTCTTGTGGCCGTTGGTGGTGATGATGGTGGTAGTAAGTAGAAGGGGCCATTTAGTGTATGTCTAGGTTTACACAGGTTAGCTATACTATTGGAGCCTTGTGTGCAAATGATAGTTCTTGTTAATCTGATGTGTAATAATCTAAGTTGCTGCAAACATTCTTGAGCTCTAGCTATGCTTTTTATGTAGTTTCCATTCTCGAATCTTAAAGCTTCAAGGCTGATAATATTTTCTCTGATTTCTCTTTTGGTTCACCAAGAATTGAACCTCTGGTGGAATACTACTATAATTTTTGTTAGAAGGGTGCCATATGTCAATTAAATATTCACTATTTCACTGAATATTTGAGTGAAAACGGGAATTTTTTTACAAGTATGTCTTTGTTCATTTTGAGAAAAGCCTTCTCACCTTGTGGATTGTTTTTTTTCATTTTTTTACGGAAGATCTTATCTCAATGCATTAATATATTTTTGGTAGGAAGTAGTACTAATAATAAGTATATATTAGCCCATGTTTTTCTTGTCATTGTTCAGGCACCCGCTATGGTGCCAGCCTGCGAAAGCAGATTAAGAAGATGGAAGTCAGCCAACACAGCAAGTACTTCTGTGAGTTCTGTGGGAAGGTGATTGTTTTTCTTCTTATGCCCTGATTGGAATTTAGTATAGTCATTTCTTTGTCTCTTAAATCCGCATTTTCTTCTATAGTACGCTGTGAAGCGAAAGGCTGTGGGTATTTGGGGATGCAAGGACTGTGGCAAAGTCAAAGCTGGCGGTGCCTACACTTTGAAGTAATCTTTTGCTTTCCATTCTGGTTCACTTGTGAGATTTGATTTCCAATGTTTTCTTACCCAATAATCCTAACTAAGCTTGTTTTTCATCTGGCCAGCACTGCTAGTGCCGTAACAGTTAGGAGCACCATCAGAAGGCTGAGGGAGCAGACAGAGAGTTAAGACCATATTCAGAAAATTGTCTCCATTAGTAAACATTCCTTGGAACAAGTATATTTCTTTTGTTGCCTTGAAGTTTCTCTGACTAGAATTCGGGCGCTGCTATTTTGAAATTCCTTGAGAAGATACCCAATGAGTGAATTTTTGTCTTCTTTAGATTTGGAACCATTTTCATTACTTCTTAATTGTGCCTTCCGTTGCACATTGCCTTTCTCGGTGTCCACTCCACCTTGCCATCTGCTACATGTTCTCCCAGATCCTAGTGATTGGAACCATCTGGGAATTGGAAGGTGAACTTACTTTCACGAAGCGATGTGGTGCCAATTTGTGGGACTTAGTGTCCTTTCGTCGAATACCCTACCGCATCAGCCAGGCTCTTAACCCACCAAGTGTTGGCTGTTTGCTCTTCATAATGCTTGATTGATTTCAGATTAATTCAATTTGTGCTATATCTTGGTCATCTTTAGCCATTATTTTTAATATCGTGTTCCATCCATCTATATTTACATGTGAATCCATGTAAAGGTAAATATATACCCATCATTAAAGGATATTTTATGAATATTTAAGGGATTTTTTAATTGAATTTTCTTTATAATTTCGGTCATTTTATTAGTGCTGTTATTTTAAAACGCAAATAATACACCAAATATTATTCATGTTCCTTTTAATCGTAAGGAACATGTTAATTGCTTATCATTTTTTGATAATTACCCTAAAATATTTTTTGATAAATATTTTCAATGTATGTATTGATTTACCGTAAAATTCACATATAGCAACGACAAATATTAATTACCTATCATTTTTTGACAATCACTCAAATGGTTATCATTTCAATAATTTACGTACAGACGACTTTAAATCATCTAACCAGGCAACAAGGGAGCCGATTATGCCCCAACTGATCCATATAAAAACATTTAAAACAACAGAGCCAAAAACAATGAGGGGAGAAAGATAAAAAGGCAACCACGGTAAAAGAGAAAAAAACCATCACAGGGAACGGTTAACGTCACAATGAAGACTTAGTTGTGCAATAAAAGGTTTGAGGATAATTCGGATAGTCGGATAATTTGGATAGTCTTTTTCTTAGGAAAGCAAAAGCATGCATCAAATATGCTGACATTTCAATCCCTCCAAATAAAGAAGGTTGTGGCTGCCAAAGTCCCCTCAAAGAGAAGGCAGATGACGGGCTGGGAATTCTATTTGATCGTCGCTCATTTGATAACTCTTCTCAAATCATCGTAAGGCTATGTGCAGCTAATATTTGAACGAACAATTCTCCAAGTCTTCTTGGTTGAATGACAATTGAAAAAAAATGATACGCCGATTCCTTTATAACTCTACAAAGCACACCACGAGAGGGAAGGCGGAAAAAGTGACGAGTGTCCAAAGTCCAAAAACCATATGTAACAGCCGGTCAAAGAATAAAAGCGTGGGATGGATTGCATTTAGGACCCCTAACGAGGACAATCCAAGTCACTCCATGGCGCACCGGCTGGAAGATCTAACAGGATAGAGAAAAGGCCATTTATTTTAAGGTCCCAACACATAATCCGCAGAGGTGGGGTAGGGATCATGGGATGACCATGATCTAATGAATGAGCCCCAGGAAGGAGAGCTTGTTATAGCTATCTCCACTTGATTTTCAGAGATAACGGAATCCACTTTTGCATACCGATAAATGCTCATCTAAGAATGATATGATTGGGGAAAATAATAGTAAGAGGGCCTAAGTGAATTATGAAACTTTATGATTTTACAGAAACTCCAGAGGATCGATTGAGGAATTTTGATAGTTCAGATTTATCTGTCAGTAATGTGGTGGCGCCTAATCCAATCCACCCAAATAGAACAGTCACCCCCATCACAGTCTACAGCAAGAGATATATCTAAAGTTAGCAATCCTAGAAAGGGAGCTAACTTTAGAAATGAGAAATCATAAGCTAACCTACAATATCTCAAGATCCCTTGGAGAAGGCAGTAGAAAACCCATCTGGGATGGGAGTTTTGGAATCATCAAAATTGAACATAATTAAGCAGATATAGTCAAGGGAGGAATAGAAACAAGACTCGAAAAAAGGCTAACTGATATCCTTTTCAGGATGAATAGCAGAAGGTTTTCTGAGTCATCAAGACCGCTCCTCAGGGACATTTCCACTAGGTTTGAGAAGTACTAAATAATGACATTGACCTTCTGCTTGAGAAAATCCTCCTCCATACCAGCACTTTTCACAAGGCAGTCCAGGCCTACAATTCAGCTAAAATAGAGAAGGGGCTAAAGGGGGACCGGGTGATCTATTTGGGTTCACTCTAGCATCGTATATATAGAAGCAACAGCAACGCCAAGGTTTTCAACATCACTATTTAGAGACTTAATAGCTGCTTTAATGTGCTTGAGCTTATTAACACCATGAAACATAGACACAACACTCACCTAATCAGCCCAAGTCGAGCCCACAACATCCAGAAAATGAGGATGATTAGAAATAAATTTCTCAAATTTGAAAGCTTCCTTTATCGTGGAACTCACATTATCCAAGAGGAAGCAAATAGAATGGTCCAAGATGCTAGCATGGCCAAAAGATGCGCGATAATCGGTGCAAATAGCAAGCTAAGATGCATTCATCAAATTTTTATCCATTTTTTTTATAAATACAATCCGCCCCATCCTAAGTGTTGCACCAATTGAAAGGACACCCCTCAAAGTTGTGATCATGTCGACCCGAGGAGATGAGACAATACACAAGCTCCCTTGAGCCCACATCAGAGGAATTGCTACTACGGATTTTCGAGTTCTGCAACGCCACATTGAAATCACCCAGAAGGGCTCACAGAAAGTTTCCATCCCAGCTAGCTAGATTCACTATTGCATTCCAAAGATCCCGTCTTGCCTCAACAGAGTGATAGTTGTACACAAGGAGCAACAAATTCTGGCACCTTGCACCACGTTGATAGTAATGCCTGAGATAATCTAATATTTAATCTCAAGGTTAGAGAGCACAATAGCCGAAGTATCCCAACCTAGATTCAACCCCAATCTCAATACAAATCCTAGCAAACCCCACCATTTCCAATTTCTCGTATTGTTTGTCCGCATGAATGAGAATTCACACTGCACTAGCAATGCAAACTCCAAAGAAATTAACCCAAATAGCAATGACCTTGTGTTCTTCTTTGTTCAAATTCATGCTTGGTTTTCATTCCTTTAAAAGATTGGGTTTACTCAAGAATAACCAGTGGCTGTTGTTAAGAACAGATCGCAAACCATTAACGCTAGAAAAGGTAAAAAAATAAGAAACCATTTTGGTTAACCAAGGCAAAGGAGAGGCCAAACTTTCTCTAATGTTTGCGGGCAACATCTTCAACCATTGGGAAGGGGAGTTTTTTGTCAATAAAATATCCCACAAGGGTGTTCTTCCACAACTCCACCCCACGTAGGGCTACCTCTAGTGGGGGTCGAGCAAGCACTTTTTCCTCATTGGTGCATGGTGGAAAGAAAGAGAGAGGCGAGTAGCAAGCACCCTCTTCGAATTGGACAATTTTTAACCAAGAATACCCGGGACAGGGGAGCCTAGCCTATTAGGATCCCTCAGAATAGGGGGTCTTAAGGGCAGGCACGGCAAATCTCCTGTTAATTGAACCAATTAGGGATCCACTTGGACACCCAAAATCTAAGTTTCTGCCACGTTTATCGTAGAAGCAGTACAAACTGATCTCTCACATATTTGATCAGTTGAAATAGAAATGGAAAATATACCTTTCTAGGCATGCTCTACATTCATCAAAGAGGCTGGACTAACCAATCCCTCAAAAAATCGTTTGGCAGTAACAGAAACAGAGGATATAGCAACAGAAATCGATCCCAAACATATCTCAAATGCCCTTGACATTTTTCTAAAATTCGGCATCGACCAGTAGCTTGTGGCCATTGACATTTTGTCACTTTATAACCTTCTACTGACATTAAAATTCTATTACTTTCAAAAGGTAAAATTTTAGTTTCCGAAAACTTTCTTAAAAAACAACTTTTAAAAGTCAAAAAACGATGTAATTTGACTTGAATATAATTCAAAATTGCTAAGTGTAACAATAAGTTAAGCTCCAAAGTGAATAAAGATGAAACAATTACTTTCACTTTACAAACAAAATTAAAAGCTCTGGTTTTCCTTCCCTTCACTTCCATGCCGCTCATTCACCCACTTCTTAACAAATCATGAGGAGCTTGATCAAACATATATTTTGAAAAGCTGTTTGAGAGCTTCTTTAAGGACCTTTCCTCTCCCCCCCCCCCCAAAGGTGAAGCTTAATCAAAATGCATTTTGACTGCTTTGGGTAGTTCTTTTAGTGCCACATCTATTGGGCATTCATTGTTAAAGAGCAAGCACCATATTTACAAAATTTGTCTCAGTGGTGTCGTCAAATTGCATTTTTTAAGGGACAAAATGTGATTATATTTTTGGCAAAATCAAGCTAGAACGAGACAATATCCTAATAAAATTGTGTGCTGAAAAACTTAAGTCAGCAATGAAAGCAAAACTGGATTTTTCGGGGAGCCTTTAGTATGGGTCAACAAGAAAGAAAAATGGTCTTTGCCAAGCAAGAAAGTACAACACCGATATCTATAATGGCGGCACACTAAAAAAAAGGGAATAGTGATCAGTGGAAAGCTTTTTGGATCTGGCTGAGTAGAAAGCAATGGAAAGGCAACTTACGGGAAACCGATCGCAGGCAAAAGGAATCAAAGCAACTTAGATAACCAAAGTTTTCATAGGCACCAATTATTTTTTCAAGAACATAACAAAAATCAAAAAAGTCATGGAAATGAAGGCACACTTCAAGTCATCGGAGAGGGATCTTCAGGGTACATACATTGAAAAAATGAAGAGACCAGCCTGCAAAGGTGTGACCTTCCACAAGGAATGTAGGGGTAACCATAGTAGCACTAAAGTGAGCTTTGCCTTGGCTAAGCCATTGACCTTTCTAAGCAAGGAAGCATCGGCTCTTGCAGGCAGCCAGCACAATTAGGTTACCAGATAGCAGGCAGCAATTTTCTAAAGGAAAATAAATGTAGCTATGGCTTCTTGTAGAATTTGCCCAGAAGCAGGTTTAGAAACACAGCCTTTTTTGGGTAGAGAAAGCAAAGCCTTCAAAAAATAAAAACAAAAAAAAAATAAAAACACTTTCCATGCCCCAAATTGAGCTTCAAATGGATCACAAGGCAAAGAAAACAGAGCAAGGACAATTATAATCCCTGCATAGAATTGATGAAGAAACTCTAACGCTGTTACCACAGAGAGCTCTTATGGTCCTCTTAGTGGGGGGTTTTCACATCCACCCAACGGTTAGAATTAGAAGTTGAGAGGATGAATGGTATATATTAAATAGTCATTTGAATCATTTGATATAATCTCCAACTTCTAATATTAACCGTTGGGTAGAAGCGGACCATAACAACACTTGTTACCACCATATGCACAAATGAGCTACTACTCAAGAAGGGGCGCAAGGGAAAAGGGGATGCCGTTGAGAGCACTTGAAAGGTTTCGTAATCACAAAAAATGAACTAAAACTTGCACACAAAAGAAAGTTGAATGTTTTCTCAAATCCATTCCTAACTATTCAATTGTGCTACCCATGAGTTATTGCACTTTACCTGGAAAACTGAAAGCTCGACACTTGAAAACAAGAACGGAGATAAACCGCTGCCTGATGATCGTCAATCCTGATCTAGATGTGCAGTGTGTTTACGACTTGTGGATCTTGAAACCAAATACTCTCGGCACATAGTTCTGTGTTGCTTTTTGTGGTTTCAGGTTCCCATATGTCATTAGAAACAGGTGAGGGAATGTTGTCCCAAAATAAGCTCCATCTAAATCTTTGATTTGTAAAGGAAATTGTAGAGACAAGTAAAAATAAGACGAATTAACAACAGCCAATAACTGTATGCTAGTAAGTGAGTACATGACGTTGTAAGTTATATGATCAATTAGGTGTCCACAAAAATAACATATCTCTGAAATTTCATGGAGTAATTCTTCCTTTGTAAGTCACTAGAGCAGACTAAGATAGTTGGAGGGAAATATTGGTGCAATGATAGACTTGTCATGTGTGACCTGTTGGTCATAGGTTTGCGTCGTGATAACGGCCACTTGCAAAATATATGATTAGACAGGAAGTGGTTTAACTTTTTCTCAGATCTTACGCATAAAGGAAGCTTTGTGCACTCCTTTTATTAGCATAGTAAGATATTGAGGGAGACCATGAATTCCAATGTAGCAAAGATAATATTCACAACTACAGGAGTTTCAGTATTAAGTAAAGAAATAGTTGTCTATGATCCATGACCCAAGTTACAAGTCATGTATACAGCAGATAAATCACCCTGGGGAATGAGAATAATATTTAAGCCTTTAAAATAATTACTTCCAAATCCTGAGCTAAGAACGTGCATATAATATCTAAATGCAGCATACTTGTAGAAGATTTGTACATTAACACCATGGCTGAAGCATGCTCCAATACATGTAAATCAAAACAGAGCACAAATCATGCCAAGCCTTCAGGCATATAAATGAAACATGATTTCCTTGTATGGATGGAAATATCATAATCAACATTAATTGCAGCCATATCGGTATTAGATGTAACAGATAATACATATCAGTTTTGGATATATCAAAAAAAAAAAAAACAATTTGAGTCTTAAATTGATAGGAAAATATCGACTGATATTTTAAATATTGGTCAATATATCGTCAATATGTACTGTGATATTGTCATGTTATCTAGTGCTTGATACGAATACTTATTGGCGGATATTTAGAACATTAGTCGATAGTTTCATCTGATTTGTTGATCAAACCCATGGCCACTATGGTTTTGAGCACCTCTCACAAATGGGGATGACCAACACCTTTAACGCTTGCATTATAAGTTGTGTTTGAAAATCCACTTGAAGAAGAGTCGAAATCAGCAGGAGGATGCAATAACAAGTTCAAACAACTAACAAAACTGAAACTCCTAATCATCCATGATGCAAAGATGACGAGTGTAACCAAAGCAATAAAATGCTGGTATGCGTTAAGGATACTGCCTTGGTATTTAGATCGTGGGTAATAAATATCTTCACATTTAGGGCAGTAGATTTTTACAGTACTCGACCGTGGAATGTCTGACTGACCAACTGGAAGACAAGGTTGTCCTGAGCAGTAAACCCTAGGGCATCTCCCAAAGTCACAGTTTTTGTACTTCTCCAACTGCAAAAAACACGAACAAGGCAAACAATTTTTGACTAATAAAATATGAATGGATAAAAAAGATTAAAAGACACATTTGCTAAAAAGAAAAGGAATATCCCACCATTGCAGCCATTCCTTTAGTAGTCACTACATAACGCACATGAATAAGCCCATACAGCATCTCTGCTGCAGATTCAACCAATTCATTCTGTTCCTCCGTGAACATATCACCTGAACAAATCACAATCACAGTTCTATTACAAAATACTGATGAGAGGACTATAAAAAATTACGCCAAGCCTAGATACAAGGATAACACAATTATAAGATCCAATGTACAAGAATAAACAAAGGTAAGTTAAAATCTCTGGTGAGACAATATAACTCTTCAGTCATACAACCTCGGTAGCAACATCCAAGTGTAAGGATCACTGTTCAAAAAAAGCCATCTAAGGCTAAGAATGTAACATACAGTTTCTTAAGCAGTGATGCAATGGAATCATGACAGATTACATAAATTCAAATGGTTACCTGCATATACACATCTGTAATGCAAAAAGCTGGGTGTGCGAAGTTGCAGAAAGAACAATAAAAAAATATCCAAGAAGTTTCTTGAAAAAAAAAAAAAAAAGCAAACCCCAACAAACTCTAAGCTGATTAGAGCATCTATGACAATGCAACCAACGTGACTCTACCTCAATCAATCTTCATGTCATGCCAAAAAACTAGTAACTAATCCCCAATATTTCTAGCCCTTATTTTCTCTTCAAATTTTCCTTTAGTAATTAACGAAAAACCTATATCAAATGGATGCCAAGAGGGCATCATTCATGTAAATAAATTTTAAATATTATATTTCAATTAATTTTAAATAAAAAACAACAATGCAAAACAAAAACATTGTAAAAGCACTACGAGAAGATGGATATAAAAATCATATTCTCACTAAAATAGTAAAAAGATCAATTCAATCAGAAGATAATTCAACAATCAGCAAGCGAAAAAACCCATTTAAGTGTATTGTCCGAAGTTTGAGGCATCTCTTCCGAGTCCCCACCCACACAAAAAGAGACCTTAAAAGGCACCTTCAGTAAATTTTATGGAATGGGTTTCTAGGAGCTCTTGAGGGTTTTGGTCAGGGAAATATGGGAATGCTGTAACATTTCAGGGGATTTCTACACTGCAAAGGCTTTATCATTCAACAAATCTCTTTTACTGCCTATCAGAATACAAGGGAAAAACAAAACAAAAAGAGAGAGCATCTTGAAGAGGACACATCCAAGCATTACGTATTCACCACACAGCTGTTAAGAGACCAATAAAAACACAGCAACAACATACATCATCAATGTAATTACCTCAAAACAAAAATGTGCACTAAAGAACTATAACACTAATTGCCCCACAGTAACACGGATAAAAAAAAAAACTGCTCTTGTGTTTGCCGAGAGCACAGACAACCAGCGGAAAATGCTGCTCAATAGCACATCCCCAAGTGAAACACCATTCTGAAATTAAACTCTCACTTTTCAATCACAATTCACAAAGTCAAATTTAAGTAGAAAATCCATCCATCTTTTTTGCCACACCATAACCACTTTAAAAAGGATTAAAGGTCTATCTGAGATGGGGAAACATCATAAATGTCAGCAGTAACTATTATCCAAAGCCCCATTCCCATCACCAAATTTAAGCTACCCCTAAACCACACTTAATATGGAACTTAACAAAATAGCATTGACCAGATGGCATTTAGATACAACGCCCAACGACACCGAATAAAATGCTTCATAAGGTCCTCCATTGTAAAATAACAGCCCTCAGCATTAAAAATAAAAGACATCAAGTAAGCAAGCTCAGTAGTATGCTTTTAACCAAAATTCTCCCAAGTCCCACCATTCGGTAACTGCTGCCTTTCCCATCAACCAGACTTCTTTTAGCACTCTCAATGTCAGGGCTCCATACACTACAATCTTTCTACTAAAATCCATAGGCAACCCTGAGTAATTAATCAGCTATTCTCCGCACCATGTTATTTTGTACAACTACAACATTAGCACAGCCAACTTCAACAATGGAATATAATGATCAAAAGAAAATCAGATGAAAATTACACATGAAATGATTACAAAAAAAAAAACAAAACAAAACAAAAAAATTACATATGAGAACCAAGTGGAATAGTCCTTTACTAGAAGACGGCCCACAACAAATTTTAGAAGTGCTTTTTTGTTATTTGCTAGAGCAACAATCCAACGTTTGGACTCAGGTCAGAAATAATTAAACACATATGAGGGAAGTTCGACAGTTCTTATTCCAGTGAAATAAGATCACTTTTAATACTCAGTAACCAATTATATGTTAAAAAACTGTGAAGTCCATACGTAACAAAAAGAATGCCTTCCAAATACTAGTTTGTTATTGCTGGGGAAAAATCTTTCAAGATACAATGACTCAAAGCATGCCATGTAACTTAGACTCAAGACTTCTTTTGCTTATTTTTTCTCAAAAAATAAGAGTTTCTTCATTGTCGGAGGCTAATTAGAAGAAAAGGGATTATCTTTTTTAATTAAATTCCTTTCTAACCACAATATCCATCATGAGAAAAATTCAACCAGAGAAGTGTTGCTTGCAACGCAGCAAACAAAACTATTACATGCTCAAACTTGGTTTAATCAATAATATCAAATACACAAAACTTAGTTCATGCTATTTTAACCTTTACATGTCAATATTTGATTCACCCACAAACAAAATTAGGAAAAACATGGTCAGACCTAATTCACAGCAAAAACTTTAGTTTTCAAAAGTCAATATTAAATCAAGAAAGTTCGCTCACCATGAGAAGACTCGGCGTCTAAAATAAGGTCAAGTGCATAATCAAAATATGGAACTTGACTGCTCAAGCCACAGAGGTTAAAATCATCTTGGATGTAATCATCATCAACTTCACAGAAGAATTCATTCCCACGCAGACTGCAAAACCATGAGATCCATGAAGTGTCATCGCCATCAGAACCACTGACATCTGAGCCCTCGCTGTCAGTTTCAGACTCTGCAATAAATGCAAGCATTGAGGTATCAGCATGCATCCTGGGAAAAATGGCAGTTAAGCGTATACACCATAGGAATAACGCCACAAATTTAGTTTTACTGATCAAGGCAACTCATGAAAAAGACAAACAAACAAGAAGGGAAAACCTGACATAGTAGATTCCAACGATGTTGTATTCAATGACTTTAGAGTAATTTTAATATATAATAAAGTTGACAGTAAAAGTAACAGTGATAGTCTGTTATGTTTTGTCAGGGCGACATTAAATCTGTTGAGCTGCAGTATCAGAGATTCCAAATTATTCTCAGTTTCATGCCTTGTGGCAATTCATAGTATATATATTGAAGGGATATGTAGCAGTACAAGTAGAGTCAAATGGATACTTCGTTTCATGGGAAGACAGTTCCCTTGTAATTATTCAGGAGGCAGCTCTCCAGTCTCACATATCAGCAGTTCCATTTCAGCCTTTTATTAAAGAATTTGTTACAAAAACTTTAACTTGGACAGGCAAGTATTCATTGTATGCAGGCCCAAACTAATAAATCTGTCAGACTGGAACCAGATTTTCTTGCTTCCAAGAAAGTCATTAAAGAAGTGGAACATGGTTACCTAACTCCTAGTACACTGTGAATGTTACATGCAACCTGATACATGGTACCAAAAAAAGCTTCCCGGACATTATATGCAATACCCAATGGGGTCAGGAATCTGGTAACTCTGAAGCAAAAAGCTTATGTACATCATTTTATATCAATGTGTTCAATAGCAATTAGTACATAAAAGGAAATCAACATGTGGCATTTGAGAATGATGAAAGGTGCAAGCAAATTCCTAGAAACCTCAAGCCACTCACAACATGGGTATTAATTAAGAATTTGACATGTCGATCTTAATTCTTAAATAAAGGCATTCACTTTGAATCTAACAACCCAAATAACATTTTGAGCTAGAACATAGCTATATCCACAGCCACAATTCTAGCTCTTTCTAATATACAAAAGAGGCAGACGAGTACATGAGGCACCCACATTGTGGAGTCCAGAAAATTTTAGATGAACGCTACCTTGCCACTACATTGCAGAGAGGTTGTTTCAGTACTTTAGATCATGACTTCTATGTCACAATGAAGCAACTTTACTGTTGTACCAAGATAACCTCTTGCTCTTCTTAATTTCCTTGAATAATTTTTGAGGATGGTAATTAGCAGTTGAATTGGGTTTCATTACCATCCAATTAAGCAGATAGGGCCTTTTTTCTATTCATATAAAAACTAAGGGCTTAAACTCCTCAAACAGTCCTTGTCCACCAACTACAACGAGCTGCTGGCCTTAATCTGTGGATTGAAGAAGGGACCACACCTGGCAGGGAGATAATACACTCAGAAAACAGAGCGTGATATCATTGAATTCATTGTATGCAAGGGATAGAAACACATGGGCAAAAATGGTTTTCTAAGCACGGTATGACCATTAGATATCTTATAAAACAGGCACAGCATATTGGTATGTGGGTGCTCTTTCTAGGATCACCATTGGAGAGGTCACTTGGATGTCATTATCCACCATCATCAGTGATCATTTCCCCCCATATTCACAACTATTGGGATAAGGATCTTAAGGTACAAAACCTCATTTCCAGTTTGCAAATAGAGCAGCTGTCCACTAAAGTGTGCTCAACTACTGCGTCAAAAGAAAGTTTCATTGTGATATACTATAATTCAGTAAGGGAATAGCTCATAGCTATGATCCACAATGGGTAGATGGCAGGCATTCGGCAATGCAAGGTGATCTTAGGAAATTATTATTCAGTAAGTGAATAGCTTACAGTTATGATCCACAATAGGTGGATGGAGGGCATTTGGCAATGCAAGGTACCGCCAGGAGATAAAGCAGCATATTCTTTTGCAAAGGGTTGCAAAAGGACATGGCAAATTCATCAGATCTTGCAAGATTTGTCAAAGGCATGAAGCAAAAAATAGTGCTGCTGGCCTTTTAGACCTCTGTTAGACCCTCAAGAAATTTTCATCAAGGAATCTCCATGGATTTTACGGCGAGCCTACTACCATCATAAGAGACACAAGGAATTTTTGAGCACTCAATTTACGGAACTAAGCTACTGCTACCACAGTATCACATTTGTACCTAGACCATGATCTTAATTTGATGACATACCGAACACTCTCCTGATATGGATCTGTTTTAACTTATTCCCTTTTCAGTTGTTCTCATTAGTGCTAATCTGATTTGAAATTCTCTGAGTAATTAGAACAAAGGATGGGAATCAAAAGGTGCAAAAAACCAATTAGAGGCGGTTAAAGTGCCTCAAGTGTTGAAACGATGCACGGTGTTTGATTTCACTCTTAAATTAGTCAGAGTTTTTATCTAAATGAGTGTTGAAATAGTAATAACTGTTGAAAGACTTTCTACTATTCATTCCTCAGAGAAGAATGAAGTCCGAAAAAATAATTTACAAAAATAAGCACTTATGATCCTTCTAATGCTAGTGTAATTGGAAAAGGTGGGCTAGTGTTAGTGTAAGGCGCATGCAGTCCTTATTCCCTACCATTATGATCCTTCTAATGCTCAACACGAACCAACTTGGAAAGGAGAATTTCCAATGACATATTGTATAGAATATGCAAGTATTAGCGCAGACAGCTGAATCCTTTCCTCAGGATGACCTTCGATCCCTGCAACACCTTTAAGGAAAAATACTCTTACTTTAAACATTGAGGTAAGGGTACCCTCAAAAGAAAAAGTTTTCTCAATTTGCAGAGATATAATGATCAGCAAAGGGGATACAATGCCAAGCAAGCGACGCAGAGGTGAATGCAAGTTGCAAGAATAAGTCCAATAGCTGCCACTTAATAAAGTTGCACTCTAGAAATCACTGATTGATATGCAATTCATCTACTCACGACACAAATTCATTACTTAATTTCTAAAAGTTAACTTGTAGTGAGTCATATAATGAGCTCAGCAGAGTGCACCAGATAAGAATTCCCACTCCATTATAATTTCCTTCGATCGCATAATTTTTTTAAGGATTTTTGTTCGCAATTCAATTCTCCCCATGTTTTAATTCAACATGAATTGGTAAGTTCTCAGTCCGTTTTAACTCCTAGATCAAACAGTTTGCGTCCCAATATCTTCCAAACATTTCCAAACTTCAATTGGACTAACTTTTCAGTTTTCATCTTTACTTGCACATTAAACCTCCAGCTTTTAGATTTTCAGCTTTCTGAGTCATAATTCTGTCTAGATTTAAGTTTTTTGGTCATTAATATTGAACTCCCCATGAGAGGGAGAAAAAAAAAAGATTAAAATGGTATACCGACAAACACAGGAAATGTTGCAGAGTTACACGAAAAGCAACAGAAAACAAAATTACCAATCAATAGTTCAAGCTCTGAGCCATAAACGAGAATGTGAGAATTAAATCTCTAATTGTGCAAATGCTCGCACATTTTTAACCAAAAATGAGAAAAAAAAAAAATCAACGCAACGCATGTTTATAGCCTGAATCGCAGCCAATTGAAACCGGTATTATAAAACTTCAACCAAAACCTCGAACTCAACGAAGAAGCACAATATCTAAGAATCACTAACCATCAGAATGCTTGTTATCTTTGCTAAGACTATGTCCACCGGACCTGGAATCACGGTGATCGACGGGCATCCTTCCAGCCGACGTCGAAGGCGTCGAAAACCTAGCATCCTTATCTTTAGGGTTGAATGCTTTGGATGTGGACGGCGACATCTTCTCTAGGTGCTTATCGAGGACATCATTCACACGCTTCCTGTCCAAAGCACCGATCTCCGACTTGAATGACGCCCCGCCTCCGCCCCTTTCTTTATACATATTCATTTCACAGTTCACCCAATTAAGGCAAAACGCTTCATTGAGGGGAGAGGAAGAGGGGAAGTCGGGACTGAACTGAGAGAAACGAGAACGCAGAAATTTCAAGCAATATTGGAAGATTTGGGTGTATCTTCAGCCCCAGAATAAGGAGATTAATCACATAGGAATCTCAGCAGTTTTGTGGTGGGAGACAGATATGAAAGTCTCGATGCTATGAAAATGAACATCAGCTTGTTTCCTGCTGGTGCTGTTTTTCTCCCCTTTTTTCCTTTTATTTCAGCTTGTTATTATCAAGCAGAACTTGTTATTTGAAAAACAATAATAATTGAAAAAAAAAACCCTCATCTTCAATTTAAACATAAGATTTATGTATAATTTAATATTATTTATATATCCTGATATAAATAAATACCCTTAAAATATAATCAATTTACATATCGCGTAATGATTTATTAAAAATATCTAAATAATATCTCCCACTTAAAAGCCTTCCCTATTGATCTTCTAATATATTTCTACCCGTTAAGATGTGGACCGGCGACGGTGAGATTTGACTCCTCATAATATAATAGGATCATTAATTCATACGGGTTAGCATATTTGATAAGGATAACACAGTTGAGGGTTAGGTTACAGCTTTAATTGATGCTACTGTGTGCCAGAGCATATGTGATGTACTTTCATTACAAGTGAGACCAACATTTAAGATATTAATGTTTGATCACCAAAATAAAATAATATATATACTTTATTCCATGAAAATAATTATTCTATTCATATCTTATTCTATTTATAAATGTCATGTTCATGCCAGATAACTCATTCCAAAGTGGCATGACAAATGATGATTTAGACTGGATTGGATGATATCAAACTCATAATCAAGTAAATATCAAAGTTGAAGCCTTAAAGGCAAATGTCAGAAAGTCCTTAACAATTCTAGCATGAAACAGCTGATCACAAATGATTATATGAGCTTGCAGAGAACCAGCAGTCTACTTGATTTTCTTCTTCGGCCTTAACTGCAGCCACCAAGCAGAACAGATAACTCATTGCTCAATCAGTAGTAACCAAATTAGGGATGGCTCAATATATTGGTATGTCTTTATTTTCAGGATAATATTAGTAAATATTTGAAAAAGAAAGCATAACATTCTGTATAAATAATGCATCCAAACAAGAATAAGTTCCATATGTTTATATATAAAAATATTTATTTTAAAAGTATAAGTGAAGTCGGGGGTGGTTCGGGGTGGGGTGGTTCCCAACTTTTTAATCGTTACAGGAAAGGGCAGAGAAAACCCGCCCGTTCTAGGCGGGGCAAATTGTTATTGTAAGTAACAGGCAGTGCTGGGGCTGTTAAAAGAAGAAACTTGCGCGGGATGCGCCCTAATTTTACAAGCTAATTTATGTAACGAGTTAGATAAAAACCAAGAGAGTGCCGGGTAAATTTCCTAATGGTGAGTTGAGTTTGAGATAACGTAATCTTTGACTTGACTTGATTCGACTCGAGTCTTACAGTGCCTTAACCACTAGAAAATGGTAAGCACAAAGGGTTTTATGTACCTGGTTGCTGTGACCACATTTCTTCTTCCTGCAGTTGACAGCACGAGGGTGCAGGCGAGCGTAACATCTGAAAGCGCAAACACATGTTTATGTTTACCCTATGAAGCATGTAGCACGGACACGATACAACACAATGCAATACCAAGATGCCAACACCATTTTAAGGGGGGGGGGGGGGGGAAAAGAGAACACAACATGCTAAGAACACATTAATACAATACATCATCATTCCATTCTTGTTTGCTATTATGAAACTAAGCCAATAAAAAGTTGTCTTACAACCTTACATAATAATATTTAATGATAACAATGGCGACTCAGGTTTTTAGTTATGTTTGAATTACAAAATGATTCCACTTTTCTGTAGTTTTTAGTGAGAATCCATTTTTTGAAAGCCACATAATAAACTGACATGTCCAAATGTGTCAAAGCAGTAAAGAATAATAATAAAATAATCCAATAAATGTCAGATATCGACATGCTAGCCCAAGAGGTGTTGGTGCTTCTCAGGTTTTTACCGCCAATTAGTTAAACACAATTATGAAATTTCATCTATTCCTCGAGGGAGCGTGCCTATCAGATAACCAAAATGAAGGGTCAGCCAGAGCATTTTAGTGATAGACTTGTTCCATGTCTAGAAAGACTTTAGGTACTCTGTGTAATTTGAACACTTAGCTTGATCCCTTATAGATGCCAGACACCTAAAAGGGAAAAGGGCATACAAGTACACTTTCTAATTGAGAGAAAAAATATTCTAAGCTTAAATATGTCTTCAACAACTATACTAACAAAGCCTAGCAGTTTAACTCTGCTTCACACCGCCAGGGACCACCTTTAAGACACACACAATACAAACCAGGTAGCAAAAGCATTTATGGAACCAAAAGCTGAGAATCACCAACACTTACACCAGGGCTAAAAGGTCAGTGTTTGACAAGCCTCAGACAGGTGACATTCGGCCGACACTCTCTGACAGTGTTGAATTATTTTACTATTTTTCTTTTGGGCTTTGATAGGCTCTGATATGTCAGATTATTTTATTATTTTCTGAAAAAAGAGGTTCTTAGTGTAAATTAAAGGAAATTGAATCATTTGATAATTCAGAAATATTTAAAAGCCTCATGTTATCTTTTATTCATTACTTAGGTTACAGAAAAGCTCTTTCATATTGGCTCACTTTATACCGGTATTTGGACGATGAAACAAAACTAGTACTCCAACCCAAATTGGCAGCCAAGGACGTAGATGCTGTCCAATAAGCCTGGATAATATAGATCAAGGTGCATGCTAGAGGAAAATCAATGCACAATTCTCAAAATCTCACTTTCTGTCATTTGTGAAACTTCAGCACAACTATTGGAAGAAGTAAGAAAATCTCATGCGACTTTTTCATGAATACATTTGGCAGTTCAAATATAATTCCTAACTGAAAATATTCATCAATAAAAACCCTCAAACCAGCAACTTCAAACTTCTAATTAAATACACCACAACTAACTTAAAAAGCTAGGGCTTCATACGGTTCAAAGACAACTCAGTTCCACATCACATAAGAATCTTTGACATGATCCTTGACAGAAACAAAACTGAAAAGAGATGCTTTTCCAGTTCAAGATAGAAACACAGAAGCCATAACTCCGCCCAATAAGCTAAAAATCAAAATCATGCTATTACTTTTTGGAATTTGTATCCAACTCCTTGTTCTAGACAGATGAGAGGAGTCAAGACAGTCACCTTGAACAAAAAGAAAAATAATAATGTGCTTTCTAACTGAATAATTTATTCATTTTCTTCTTGCATCATCTGAAAATGTTGATCTTCTGATTTTAGCTCATACCTAGCCCCAAGCAAGTACTTTTATGAAAAACTCAACTGCATAAATTTGAATAGTCCAGCGTGATGCTTCAAGTGCAAATTAAATGAAGAAAATGGAAGAAAAGAATGTTGTCCATGTTCATTAAAATTGTTCAATGTAGCTACAATCAAAAGTACTTTTGTGCAAGAAATCTTACTTGCGGCATATCGTCTTGTCTTGGTTGTACTTCCTAGCCAATGCCATCAACGATGGCTCTATAATTCCACCACGAAGTCTCAGAACAAGATGCAGAGTGGACTCTGCATAAGTGAACACGATCCCATGTCACCAATCAACCAGCACAAAACTAATTATCCATAACAACTACAAGAGATGGAAGAACAATGAAATAACATTAAAGAATGAAAATTTAACTAACCTTTCTGGATGTTATAATCAGCAAGAGTGCGGCCATCTTCTAGCTGTTTCCCAGCGAAGATCAACCTCTGTTGGTCCGGTGGAATGCCTTATCAAATCATAAGCCAAAGAATATCAATTTCCACTCATCAAACAGAGAGGGCAACTCAAAAATCTGTTATTGCAGGATATGTTGAACTATTGATCCATTACCATATAGGTTTTTTCCTTATTGGTTACAATCAAGTAGGAAAGAGCTTAAAAAATTTTACCACTATGTACAGCCTTCCATTTAATAAATATTTTCATAGGAACAGATAATGTTGGAATCCTTTTTTAACACTAAAATGACACAATGCTTGAAGACATCTACAAACTAGAATTTATCCTAAGCTTTGAGTGACTATAACTAACATTCTTCACGGGAATTCTTCCAAACACTAGAGGATTTATCTTAATTGAAAAGTACATAAACTCAAAGGAGCTTCCAAACTCAACTGCAAAAGGTACCACAGGCAATAAGCTGAAAGTTTAATATATGGGGCGACTCTCTAATCTCTTGCCCTCCAAAATTTCTGCCTTTTATGGTGGCCCCTTTTACATCCACACATAGACAATCACACATGTGATTAACGAAGTCCAAGGAAGAAATTTAACAGAACTTCACAAAGGATTCCAAACTTTAAATTCTCCAAGAAAATGAAGAATAATGAAATATAATGTCTCGATTAGACAAAAATTTTTGCTTCCTACGGGAACAAATTTGCTTCCGAAACATATAGAATACAGAGGGATCATATACAAAAAACTTTAATAGGTCTAACAAATTAGGGTTTCTGTAAGACGATAGGTACCTTCCTTGTCTTGAATCTTGGCCTTAACATTGTCAATGGTGTCGCTCGATTCAACCTCAAGCGTGATGGTCTTCCCAGTTAGGGTTTTCACGAAGATCTGCATCTCCCCCTGAAGCCTCTCTTCCTCGCAATGTCTCTGTACGTGGATCAGTGGCGGAAGACGCCTCTTGCGTCTTATAGCTTTTATATAGGGCGTCAGCGATTAGGGTTTTCACTTGCTCAATTCGGGTGGCCCTCCCGTTTTTCGAATTCGGGTTAGAAACCAAATTTTTTCCCCCCAATTTTTATTCTTAATATTTATTTTTAAATATTATTGTTGGGCCCCAGTATAAAGGCACATAAAAACGCGGCCTAAAGAAAAGAGGCCCAAAGGAAACCACACAAGCGGATCAAACGGTCCAAGGGCCGAGAACCCAGGAGACTTCTTACCACCCGAGTGGCCAAGAAGTCAAGAAGAATCTCTCAGACTTTCCAGAGGATTTCGCAGGAGCTGTTCACTCCTCTCAAGACTGCGAGCTTGCAAAGGGACTCACGGCTGTCCGAGAACCGCCCGTCCATGACCTGGAATGCCAACTGG
The DNA here is from genome assembly GCA_025585075.1 of Nepenthes mirabilis. Taxonomy (NCBI): domain Eukaryota; kingdom Viridiplantae; phylum Streptophyta; class Magnoliopsida; order Caryophyllales; family Nepenthaceae; genus Nepenthes; species Nepenthes mirabilis. The sequence goes on from JAODPA010085399.1 coordinate 24,301, forward strand.
CCTATTTCGACGGTTTCCAAGAAAGCCTATGCCTACTGCCAGTCGCCGCATCAACAGAGCATGCCTAGTCAAATCGAGGAAGATATCCAAATCCTGCGCACCTGACACACGCAAAGGCTGCAGCGGCGCCGTCCGTATGCCATCTCCGCACGTCAGCAGAACTAAAGGAAGCCAGTGGTCCAGCACCTCAACCGTCGGATGGACGGCACGTGTCCACTCCCCAACGACCCAGCTTCCACTATAAATATACAACAAAACCCCCTTTACAAGGGGACGGATACGCAAAAACAGAGAAAAAGAGAGAAGCTTCCCAGTCACTCCAGCTCCCAAAGCTTCCAGAAAATCCCTTCCTTCTCCACGCCCAGTTCCACAGAGACGTGGAAGAAGGCTCCCAGAGAGCATAATTTCCTTAGGAGATAAACACAAAACGAGAGATAGAGAAGGGAATAACCCTCACAACTGTACTCTGTAAAATCTCCAACCCATATAGTGAAACTCTTTACAGGCCCAGAGCCTAGTGGTTTTTCCTCCCCATTCAAGAGGAGGTTTTCCACTTAAAACATCCGGTCTCAGTTCTCATCTCGCATCCAACACCTCACTCACTTGTGTTGCCCGGAAACCAAGGATCGGATTGGACACACCCTTCATTAACGAGCCTGGTCCCCGAGAGATCCGGCAGGGTTGTCAACATCCTGCATCTCTCTGCCATAGCAAGTCATCCGCAGACTTGCCCTCACCATCTCCAACTCTCTGACGTCCCCGAGACTCCGCGGTAACCGGAACGCAACAATTATATAAAACTTTTAC
>JAODPA010085410.1:0-25101 GCA_025585075.1 Nepenthes mirabilis
CTTACTTCTTTCCCTCTTCCTACCGTGAATCAATATAACATTGCGAGGAGAATCGGCAATGGCGGAGCTGCGGTTCCGGGCTTCTAACACCATGGCGGTGAGAGCGCGCGGTTTTCGAGGCCGAGATGTGAGCCCTGACTCCGTCATCCTAACGCAAGAGTCCAATTTCAGTGTATTCTCCTCCGCCTCTGCTAGCGCCGATCGCTGCTCTTTTGCTTCTGATGCTCTCGACCACGAGTCTCTCGTCGCAGAAATTTCTCAGGTATACCTAACACCTACAATGTCCGCATTCTTCTACAAGCGCGTGATTTGGCGACACTCTTGTTCTGTTGATTAATTGTTCGTGAATGTCGGAGAGATTGAAGTAAAGTCACTGCAATTGCTCAAGCGGCAACTATGATCACCTGATTATTGCTCCTTTTCCTTCTGGATTCTTCAGAATGTTGCTGATATTATGCGTTTTCTTCCCTATTTTCTTTTCCTTTTCATTTCTATAGTGAGAATTTGTGAACGAAAGTACCCACTACTGAATCCAGTTGTTGAAAAATTTCAATCTCTTTGGCATTGAAGTGCTATAATCGCTGCTATGATTTTTGAAGCGGCATTTAGCAGGCAATGAAGAAAAAGGTCGCGGGAGTTTGAGTGGTCCAGATCAGAATCGTCCAGATTTAAGCAAATCTGCGGCTATTACAATCAACAACTGTAACCTTAGTAGAAAAGTGGACAAAGCTAGAGGTACTCCTCTACTGTTTTTGTGACCGTGACAAAGAGGACACGTTTCAATTTCTTTCAGCGGCTCTGTCTCGTTTACTCACTCACTCCCATTTCTGTCTTTTACTCTTTTAGACTTTCGTAGTATAAGCACAGTTCAAAGAGAAGAAGACAGCAAATTGTTCGATGTTGATGACGAAATTCAATGCCTAGATTCCGCAAGGACTTCCTTCTCTCTTGCTCTTAAAGGTTCCAAAACCTTTCCAATTCAAAAAGCTCTGCTCTCTCTCTCTCTCTGGCTCTTGCTCGCTCGCTTTCTGTTTCTTGTTTTTTGAATAGATCTAATTGTCTATTCTTCAGAGTGTCAGGAAAGGAGATCTAGATCTGAAGCAATCACGAAAACATTAGAACGGAGAAGACCCGCTTCGCTAGATCTAAATTATCCAGGTGCTGCTAATTTAGTGGCGTCGTCCCCCCGAATTGGAGGGATGAAGAAAGCTGCCGTCTCGTCTAGGAAATCTGGGAATTTTCCCAGCCCTGGAACACCTAATTTCCGCCATGGAAGTGGAGGATCTAATAAGGGATGGAGCTCAGAAAGAGTGCCATTGCCAACAAATGGTAATAGGAGGCAAGTTGGCGCATCATTGATGCCATTCAATAATGGAAGGACCCTGCCTTCCAAATGGGAGGATGCAGAAAGGTGGATTTTCAGTCCGGTGGCCGGAGATGGTGTTATAAGGCCTTCGTATCAGCAGCTGCATAGGCGGCCCAAATCAAAGAGTGGACCTCTGGGTCCTCTTGGGACTGGATACTACTCGCTATATTCACCTGCTATTCCGGTGTATGAATATGAACGAAGCAATGTGAACAATCTCATCGTAGCTTCGCCATTTTCAGCTGCAGTGATAGCGGCAGAAGAGCTATCTATTCATGGTGATGGCGATGATGCAGCTTTTACTAACAGGACCGAGCCCTGCTTTGCTCGTTCTGCTAGTGTGCATGGCTGTACTGATCTGATATGCCAATCTTCTCTGACCACATCGCAAGGTCTGAGTTTTCCTTAATCTGGTATTGGTTTTACTTCTATGGATGGATAAATTTGTATCTACATCTGAATTCGTGTTATTTAGTTAAAATAGATAGTACGTATAGTTCAAATAAACGTTTATATTTCTATCAATCAAATGATTTGTTCTCTCTGTCGGAATCAAAGGTATTCTTGAGAATCATAGGCAGTCATTTCTTTTGCACTAATTATTTCAATTAACGGTAGAAGGTATAGTGGTGGTGCATACGTCTTTGTCAGTCTAACTGAAGTTATTTAATCTGATGTTACTTCACTCTTAGGGGATGTTTGGCAAAGCTGTTCCAGCCAGCTGTTGAGTTTTTTTGGGTAAAATTAAGAATTGTGATTGCTATAAGGGAGTGTGACCAACACCACATCCCACTTTTTTAAGGCAAATAAATTAAAAAGAGCTGTTGAATGCTTCTCCAAATACTCCATTATATGCCTTAAAACACTTTGGATGGTGGAGATGATCCCATGCAGAAGCTAAAGCTTTGCTGCTGCTGCTGTTAATTACATTCCTGTTTAGCATAATTTGGCAAGTATTAGTGATGAAATTCCACAAATTTTGAAATGCTAAAGAGCAGTAACTGTTAAAGTTTGATTATTTAATGACCGCTAAAAATTATAATGTTGAAACTTGAAAGCGCTAAAAATGGGCAGGGTGTTTGATTTTGCTTCTTTTCTTTTCAGTCTGAAACAGGTATCTTAGGACTTATTAGTCAACTGGGCTACATGAGGCATAGCCACCCATAGATTGTTATTTTGGAGATTTTTTTAATTGTTGTCTAATTTGTTTGTTTTTACGTTCATAATTGATTTTTCCACTTGTTCCTGATATGTTTTGATTTCTTTAGTTCAATGTTTGATTGCCTCCCTTTCTGTAATCACTGGGAAGAAAAGGTGCATGATTTTGTGAATTACTTCTAAATAAATTAAGAAATCATATGGAAAATCTTAGCATACACCATTGTGACACAATATGGGCTTTGAAAGTGCGTTTTAACCCTAAAAGGTATTTTGGAAAAAAATAGGCTGCCACATATCTTTCTTGCAAAGTGTGAACCATCCTAACCGCCAAATCTTTGTTCACGGCTTCAAAACAAGCTCTCATGATTGCAGCATTTGGATTCTCATCTTCTGTTGATTTCTTTTCCATAATCCGTACTCGTTTGAACTACAATTTAATCAACTAAAAACAGCCCTTTGGGGACCAAGATCCCATGTCATAACTTCAAAATATTGAAATTGTTCATCAATTCTACTAATTTGATTTCATTGTGGATACGTTGAAAAAAGGAAGAACTCTTATTCTTACTCTAGAAGGTGTGAAGTGATTATTTAATTTTAACCTTAATTAAGCCTAAAGGGAAGCAAAGTCACTAAGCAGAGGAAGGCCTACTTGAGCGAGGAATGACTTTAGGCAAAGAACTGGCTTTTGACCCTTTCTTTGCCTTTTATTCATTGGCTGACTTGCCTGCACTTGGATTTTTGAACTTTAAGAGCGGATTTTAGGAATTTGTTTTCATTTAGAGGTAATATATAGTTGTATTTTATGACTTTGTAATAGATATTGAGAAAATGTACAGCTGGGGAAAGAGAGATATAATCCAGAGTGGGATATACATATACATATACATATACATGTCTATGCTGGGGAGAGAGGGATATAGTGCAGAGTGGGATATACATATACATATACATATACATATATGCATGTATGTATATAATGGTTGCCAGATGATGTAGAAAGATGGATTTCGCATTTTATGTATAGAGAACGGGGGAGATAGAACATGATTGACTAGTGCTACTGCAGAATAAGTGTTTCATTATCAATAAGTAGTGTAATTGATCAGCCCTGCTGTACTGGATTGTGTTGGGGTAGAATTCAGTTCTCTGAGAATGCGTATTTGGATAGCATAGCTATGCTACGTTGACCTGATTGCCCTGTTGCAGTATGTTTGAATGTTATGGGAGCATACCATCTACATTTTCCACTTAGGCTTGTGCAGAAAGATGATGAGAGATATATTATGCTTGCCCATTTAAGTTACTTGTACTAGTTTCCTTAACAAATTTCACATGCTATTGGGAAAAATATCCTGTGGCAAGGCAAGTATTTTCCATCTAGCTAGTAATAAATACTAAGTTTTTGGTGTTAAAATAACTGGCAGTAGAATATTCTGAGGCTTCATCTTGAGAACTGAGAATTCTTAATTGCATTATATCACAACTTCAATTTGAGCAATTTTTTTTTTCCCTTCTGATGAATCCTTTGCATTTTCTCAGCTCTGGTTCTTACTTTTTTCTTTCTCCCACTGGATCAACATGCAGATGAGAAAGTTGATGATTTGAAAGATGCTGCCACCATATCTCAACCTGTTTCAAGGAGGGACATGGCTACCCAGATGAGCCCTACGGGTAGCTCAAACTCATCTCCTAGAAGGTCTTTGTTCTCTCCATCTACCCCTGCCATTCTGCCAATTGTGGAGGTGCAGGATTTTAGTTCCTCGAAGGCAGAAGTTCGGGATGTCCAGGTTGATGAACGGGTCACTGTGACTCGATGGTCCAAGAAACATAAATCCCAAATTCCTAGTAAAGCCTCTGAAGATGTCACTGACTGGAAAATGATGGCTGTTGAGGCTTGTTCTTCAGCATGGGAAGTGTCAGAGACAGCAAGGAACATTTCCAAGTATATCAATTTGTTGAATTTTCCAAAGCTCTTTGCTTTCCTTTTGATTTCTAAAAGAGAGATGGTTTTATATATTACTTGGAGTGGGGTGTCACTGAAAATTCAGTGTTATGAAATTTAACCAACTAAATTTGAAGGTTTCTTATACGAATATAATTTGTGGTAAGCAATTCTTGTCACTTTCCCTCAGTACTGTCCTCATTCTTTCTTGTAGGGCTAATAGAGAGGAAGCAAAAATCATTGCATGGGAAAATCTACACAAGGCAAAAGCTGAGGCAGCCATACGAAAGCTAGAGGTTTTATTCTGACTACTTTTTCATTTTTCTGTTCTGTATTTTCAAGTTTTCAATGGCTTCTAGTTGTGGAGTCTAATTACTACCTTGCCATTTATTACATTTTGTGAAATTTCAAATGCCTCTTGCGACTTATGTTCCATATGATGATGACATGTAGACACCATGCTTAAAAATGCACGTCTCATGAATCTCTGATTGTATGGTCCTTGCTGACTCAATTTTGTGGTTAGATGAAATTGGAAAAGAAGAGGTCTTCGTCCATGGATAAGATCATGAACAAGCTGAGATCAGCTCAGAAGAAAGCCCAGGAAATGAGAAGCATGCACAAAGAAGCCCATCATATGTCGAAAACCTTGTACAAGGCCTTATCTTTTCGCAAGACACGTCAAATGGGTTCCCTGAGTGGCTGCTTTACCTGCCATGGTTTTAACATACACCAGGTATTTTCTACGTTTTATTAAAAACCATACTTCTTTGCATAAATGTCATGATGAGAAAATTTGAGTCCCCAAGAACTAGAGATATGAATCAAAAACCATATTAGTTGTTCTAGCAGTTCAATATTAAGACACATAGGATTATAGATCCTTCCAAAAGATGTTCTATTTCTTTTGATACAACCTCAAGAATCCAATCAAATATATATCACCATTCCTCATTATTTGAATATGGACGAAGCAGAAATCTCCAGTTAGCTGTTTACATCCTATTACGGAAATTTTGGGAGGTTAAAAAAGCCAAGGGATCCTATAATTTCTAATTTTCACATCCATTGCCCCCTATATTTTCTTTGGAGGATAAATCGTTATCCTCATTCTTTTTTATTCCCCTTTCACAAGTAAAAAAATATCGCCAACCAGATGTAGTAGTGTTCTGCTTCCTCTTTCCGCCTCCCCATCATCTCCTCTCAAACAGGGCATAGTTTAACTCCTTCAAAGGATATTCCTACCAAATTGGTTACAAAACTACTTGAATGTGACCGTTATTATTATTTTTTTGGCAATTCGATGGAAAAGAAAATTCAGTCCTAGTATATTGAAGTATGAGTCTCAGCATCTATAAGCCTGTGTGCAAACTCTCATTTGTTTTTGAAGTGAACAAAATCCATCCTCAGTCTGAAAGAGTCTGCGAAGGGTGGAGGAAGAGAAGAATCGCGAAGGAAGACGAGAGCAGGCACGAATTACTGACGCACGAACGCCAGAGTTTTATTAAATGTGGCTCACGAATTACAATACCCACGTAGCGGTATTTAAAGAGTAAGGGGAATACACAATACATGGAAACAAGAAAATAAGGGAAGAAAAAATAAAGGGGAAATAAGGAGAAAATAAGGAAATACATAATATGGGAATATGGGAAGAATATACAGAATGTTATATACAGCATATTTACTCTGTATTTCCTAATACCCCCTGCAAGATGGAGCATATATGTTGAGAATGCCCATCTTGGACAGGTGGATGTTCAAATGATTTGATGATGGACCTACGAGTGTCGGGGCACGAGGCCCAATCTGCATCACAAAAAGCTCGAAGTTGAATGTTAGAAGTGGAAGAAATAAGATTCCCTGTCCTGGGTTCAGTTTAAGATACCGCAAAATTTGGTAGGCAGCATTCATATGACGGGAAGTTGGTCGAGTCATGAATTGACTCAAAATGTGTACTGCATAGCATATGTCAGGTCGGGTCACAGTTAGATAAAGAAGTCTTCCAATTAATCTTCTGTAAATACTCGGGTCTTGCAGAATGACCCCGGTCTCCTTGCTCAATTTAAGATTTTGATCCATTGAAAGTTTTAGAGGTTTAGAACTAAGGATACCAGAATCAGTAAGAATGTCAAGAGCATATTTTATTTGACAAATATATATACCTTTTGATGATCGTGCCACTTCTATCCCCAGGAAATATCGGAGAATGCCAAGATCTTTAATTTTGAAAGTTTGATCAAGAAATGATTTAATAGTAGTAACTGAATCCAAACAACTACTTGCCACAATGATGTCATCAATATATACAAGAAGTACTATAAAGCACTTGTCATCTTTCTTGGTAAGTAAGCTATAATCAATTTTGGATTTTGTGAAACCATAGGCAATGAGGGAGGTAGACAACTTTGAATACCACTGTCTCGAGGCCTTTTTAAGCCCGTATATACTTTTTAATAATTTGCAAACTTGATTAGGTTTCCCTTTAGTGTAGTTGGGAGGTCGCTGCATGTAAATTTTCTCATCCAAGGCTCCATGTAAAACGGCGTTATTTACATCAAAATGATATAAATGCCACCCTTTGACAGTGGCCAAGGCTAAGAGGCATCACACAGCAGTGAGTTTGGTAACAGGGGAAAAGGTTTCATGGTAATCTATTCCCTCTTGCTGTGTGTAGCTTTTGGCTACTAATCTACATTTATATCTCTCAATGCTCCCATCGCTGTTAAATTTTAGTTTAAATACATATCGACATCTAATAGTTTGCTTCCCGGGAGGTAAGTTAACAAGAGCCCATGTCTTATTTTGTTCTAAAGCGCTCAGTTCATTTTCTATGGCTTTGCGCCAGTTCGCATCTCTAAGGGCTTGTGCATATGTTCGTGGTTCAATTTGTGATGTTATGAAAGACGCAAAATGACTAAATTTGGGAGATAATCTTTGATGTGAGATAGAGTTGATAAGGGGATATAGTTTACTAGGAGAAGTTTGGACCTCTGATTGAGGGGGAGAGGTCTGAGATACTTGATAGCAATGAAATTCTTTTAAATATTTAGGAGCTTTTTTAACTCTGGTGGTTCTACGCACAGGCATAGGACTGGGTGTAGGAAGTTGTGCACTAGTGGCAGAGTCAATGGATTGATTTTGGTGAGAATCTTGATTGATTAATTGTTCTCGATTTCCGCCACATTGACCGTGAATAGGAAGAATGTACAGTTCTTCATTACTATGAGTTTCAACATTGGATTCGGTGCCAGGTGTCCAAGGATGGTCCTATCGGATGGGACAGCTTGGACTTGGGACAATTGATCATTATTAATCGCAACAGTGGACAATTCTGATGAGTATTTACAAGGTTGATCATCCGGGCTTTGTTCAATGCTATTTTTTTGAAAGGAAAATATAGTTTCATGAAAAATAACATCTCTGGAATAAAAGGTAGTTTGGCTATTCAAGTCAATCAATTTATACCCTTTAACTTCAAAAGGTTATCCCAAAAAAATACATTTTTTACTTCTAGGATCCAACTTTTTGGGACCATGGGAAATAGTAGAAGCAAAACATAAGCATCCAAAAATCCTCAAGTTTCCATAATCAGGTTTGGTTTCAAAGAGAATTTCACATGGGGTTCGATTATTCAATAATGGAGTTGGTGTTCTGTTTATGATATATGCAGCTGTAAGAATACAATCATTCCAAAATTTTAGAGGTAGTCCGAATTAGAATCTAATGGCCTTGGCAACATTCAGCAAATGTTGATATTTACGCTCAACAATGCTATTTTGTTGAGGTGTTTCAACACAGTTACGTTGATTATGCCTCTTTTACTGTAGAAATCTCCCATAATGAATTCAGATCCATCATCACTCCTTATAACTCTAATGTTGACCCTGAATTGTGTCTTGATGAGTTTGTAAAACATTTCTAAGCACAATTTTGTGTCGGCCTTTTGTCTTAGAAGGTAAATCCACGTGTTTCTTGAAAAATCATCAATAATAGTGAGAAAATATTTGTAACCGTCATAAGACACTTCAGAGAAGGGTCCTCACAAATCGTAGTGAACAAGTTCGAATAAAGTGTGTGACTTATGGGTGCTAGAAGGAAAAGGGAGACAACATTGTTTAGCCATGTAACAGATAGAACAAGGTTTATTATTAATGGAATGTAATGCTTCTTTTACAAGAGGATTATCAATCAACTTAATCCTAGTATGAGATATGTGTCCTAAATGATAATGCCAGATATCAATTGGAGACAAAACAGAATAAACAGAAGGTTTTAGGTTCAAGTTAGAAAACTTGAGAAGAAAAACAACCAGAGTATTTGAAGGGATTTCAGCGCGCCTCAGGTGATATAATCCATTTCTTTCTTTACCTATCTCAATCGTTGTCCAAGAGGTAAGCTCCTGAATCAAACAAAGGTCAGAAAAGAAAAACAGATAGCAATTAAGGGTATCAGTTAGTCGTTTTACGAAAATCAAATTAAAGGAGAAGGAAGGAACACAAAGAATGTTTTGCAGTATCAATTTATCTGTAAGTTTAATATTTTCAATATGGGAAATTGATGCCTTACTACCATCCGAATGTTTAACAGAGTATGAAATTTGAATTTTATAATGTATATATAATGAGGAATCACATATCATATGATATGTGGCCCCAGTGTCCAGAATTCACACGTGTTTCTTGTTATTAGAATACTTATGGGAAGGAGGTATGTGGTAGACCTTACCAGTCATGTTAGCAGCTTTCAGCTGCTCAAGTATGGGATCAAAAATGGGTTAAGTTTTGGTTCTGTGAGAAGTTACAGCAGATTCATTAGCTTGTATTAAGGCCATAAGTTGCTGGAATTGATCTTTAGTCAGGGCAACTTTATCATCTTCATCTGGAACTTGATCAGAATGGGTTCTGAAGCTCGATGAATTAGCAGAGGATGTCACATTATCAGTTTTGCCATACAATTTATGATTTGGGGGAAAATCATGCAATTGATAGCATTTATCCACAATATGCCCAGGCTTGTTATAATGAGAACGCACCGGGATGTTAGTGTTTCCTGCTTAGAAATACTGCTGCACAGAATGCCCAAAAATTCGACAGTAAACACAAAACAGCCTACCCCTTTTGGCAGAATGAGTTGATTTTGCAATACATTTAGGGTTATTAACACTTCGATTGGTTGTTAATGCCACTGTATCCGAAGGGCACACAACAGACAATATTTAATGTTGTCGTTCTTGTTGCTGGAGTACAGAAAAAACTTTGTTAATAGAGGGAAGAGGGTCTAGTAACATGATCTGGTTTCGAGCATTAGAATAAGAATCATTGAGACCCATCAAAAATCGTATCACGCAGTCTCGGTGATATTGATCCGCAAGGACCTTCATTTTGCCACAATCACTGTGTGGGAGCGGGTCATAGATTAAGAGTTCGTCCCATAAGGTTTTGAGTTTATCGTAATATACGCTTACTAAATCTTGTTCTTGCAGTAGGCTGGCCAACATTTTCTTCAATTGAAAGATGCGTGGTCCATTTTGTTAAGTGAATAGGTCACACAACTCATTCCAGATTTCTGCGGCATCGTCGACAAAAATAACGTTAGATTTGAGTGATGGGCTGATAGAGTTCTGGATCCAGGAGACAATTATGTCGTTGCATCGTCCCCGGGCTTCAAAGAGAGGATCGCTTGAATCGATCGGTCTGGGAACAGTGCCCTCAACGAACTGGAGCTTGTTTTTGGCCCTCAAAGCGCGACTCATGGCTCTGTACCAAGTTGAATAGTTGTCGACAGTGAGTAAATCGGCGACCAGGGTGAGGGCGGAATTGTCACCGACTTCCAGCCGAAATGGATTTGTGAGGTCTGTGAGATTTTGAAACCGCATCTGTTCTTGCGAAGCGGCAGGATGTGGGTTGGCCACATTTGATGTGGTTTCGGATATGTGTTGTTGAGGATTCATCTCTCTGATACCATGAAAGAGTTTGCGAAGGGTGGAGGAAGAGAAGAATCGCAAAGGAAGACAAGAGCAGGCACGAATTACTGACGCACGGATGCCAGAGTTTTATTAAATGTGGCTCACGAAGTACAATACCCACGCAGTGGTATTTAAAGAGTAAGGGGAGTATACAATACATGGAAACATGAAAATAAGGGAAGAAAAAATAAAGGGAAAATAAGGAAATACACAATATGGGAATATGGGAAGAATATACAAAATGTTATATATTAATTGATGAATAATACTATTTTGTACTGAATTATCAATATAAATGAATAGTGTTAGATTCTCTTAAAAAAAATTCACAAGAAGAATCATTATGCAAAGTTATCGGTGTGCCAATATATATGAGTTGTACTTTAAAATTTTCAAAAATAGATTTGAGTTTTTTCTAATTTGTATTTCATTCCTTTTTTTTTAAATATAAATGTTGCGTCCTCGGATCCTAACTCTGATAGAGATGAGAATCCGACAGTAACACGGAACAATATGTATGCGAAAGGGAAAGAGAGAGAGTATGACACGTAAGATTTTTACATGGAAAGCCCTCTGCTGAATGAGAGAAAAAACTGTAAGACTTTAGTCCAAGAATTGCTTCCACTATGTGTGAGTACAAGTACACGAGATTGATGACTAAAGTGTATGGAAACTCTTAGGAGTTACTCTTACAATACATTCAATTTCTCTCTCTTTATAGTACAGTGTGGTTTTTCTGCTCTTTCTCTCTCTTAGTGTGTAATTGCAAGAGTTTAGGGTTTTGAATTTCAGATCTTTTGGTAGGTATAAAGTGAATACTTATATAGTAATTAAAATCCTATGCATGGAGCTGCCACGTGGGGTTGGTGTGTGAAAAAAGCCCTGTTACCAACTCTGCAAATTCACTTTGCCGTGTCAGGAAGATTGCGTGCACGCGGGCTTGGTGACGTCATGCTTGCAGAAATGGTGCCTGCTCCGCAGGTCATTATTCTCTACGCGGGTTGCGTGTTGCAGCGCGTGCCTTTAAGAACGTCATCCTTGAGCTAGCGTCCTTGTTTGTCCTGAGTGTCCTTCCTGTGACACATCACTGGGCCTTTAAGCCTCTTGGGCCTTCTCAGCTACATTACCTCTTGGGCCGCGTAGGCTTTTTAGGCCATTTAGGGACGTGGACCCATTTTGTGGAAACGGGTTTTATTCTTGGACTTTGGGTATCCGCTATCATCACTAGCCCTTCATGCCAAGAGGTTTGAGGATCTCAACCTTTGGCATGTTCACCATCCGCGGAAATGTCTCAAGTGTCACGCGAAGACATTCTCCTTAAGAAGTTCGTCCACATCTTTGCTTCGCGTCCGCCGCCTAGCTGTAGCCTGATGGTGGCACGTGTTCTTCTCTCTGGCAAATTTCTGAGGATGCTGCTGAGAGTAAAAACTCTGGGGACACTTTTTTGAGACTAGCAATTTGACCAAAAAGCCTAAGGACTTCTTGAGATAATCCGTCCGATACAAACGTCCGAGGATTTTCTTCGAGTCCGAGATGTTGGTGTATTCCATCAACTGATCGCTGTTGGCAAATGCATCCGAGTCCATCAATGTCCTCGGATATCGCCGACAATTGTTGCCTTGTCCACGCCTGATCGTTGTCTTTATCAAGCGCAAACTTTTATAGTGTCCTCGTACGTTCAATTGAATCAGCTTGACAAAACATCATCCGTGAACACTTTCTCCAAATCTGAGGAGTTGATCTGCACCGCCAATTGGTGCATTTAAAACGCATTAACCTTGTGCATTAAATGTGCATCACTTTGCTGCCTTGGGAAGGGAAGCGTCATCATTGCTCACATCCAATGGGGGGCTGACGCGTGGCCAGGCAATTAATGGGCGCATTTTTTGAATTTTAGCCGTTTAAATTCTCTTTTCCTTTCCTGCTTCCATTTACGTACTCAAAATTTTTCTAAGTCTTCAAACTCTCTCTGCATTCTCTGACGATTCCCTTCTTTCTTCTACTTCGTCTTCCCTGCTGTTTCTGACTCTTTGATAGCACCAGGAGTAAAAGATCTTGCCTCCTTATTGACCTTGGTTGATCTCGAAACTATTAGAGCACGGCATAGGATCCCAAGCTCGATGGGAATGGTGGTCCCTGATACCCACGATAGAGCTTGCAGCCCTCCTGATGGCTTCGTTATTGTCTACGAAGTCTACCTTAAAGGTGGTCTTCAATATCCCATGCCGTTGGGGCTCTACGGGATAATGAGGGATCTTAAAGTTCCTGTGGCCAGATTTCAGCCTAACGCTATTAGGTACTTGGTTTCACTTTGCATCTCTACGTGTTGCCATGAGAGGCTCCTCAATTCGACGACGGTGAAAGTTATATTGAGGTTTTTGCGTAGTCAAGACTGGATTGTTGTGACCCAACGTCTTGAGTTTCTGGTGATGAGCGGTGGAAATCTTGACTCCACTAAAAGATGGAAAGATAAATTTTTCTTCCTGGGCGTTCCTTGGATCTAGGCCACCCCAATTAGTGGGGAAAAGTGGAGTCCAAGTTTCGTGAGGACGTCATGACCGAGGAGAGGGCTACTACGAAGGACTTCACAGACCTATTGTTGGCCAATCTTGGTTCTTTTAATGAGAATGAAAAGAACAAGTCACTAAGGTCTGAGTTCCCTGTGCAAGCCAAGTGGGAGAACCAACCCAACAACTATGGCGCCCCTTGCGCTCCTAGCAAGAAGAAGAAGCTGAAGAAGAAACGGCAGGCCCTGAGGATCGAGGAAGTGTTCGAGTGGACAACTAAGAGTTGTTGAACTGAGACCTTGGAGCGTCCATCGGCGATCGTTGAGTACCCTTCCTTTTCCGATGAAAACGAGACCGTCATAGAGCACCTCCTTAGGAAGAAGGCGCCAGTCCATGGAGCTGTGGACATTGGGCCATCAACTGCTGCGGGGCCTGCTAAGCAACCTTCTGAGGCCGTTGGCTTGCACATGGAGTCACCAGTTACTCCTCCTCTCTGTGAGCCCGTGCCTGATATCTCCTTCGTGTTTACTGGTGTGGTCTCAAACTAGATGGACAATCCATCCAAGGGCATTGTTGAGGAGCAGGCTACGGGGAAGGCTGAGGTGACTCAGGTCGATGAAGTAGCGGTGATGATTGAGACAACATATTCTGAGACTGCTGAGGCTAAGGAGAATCAAGCTGCGGAGTCGCCCACTGCTGAGACCCCTGAGCTCTTATGCCTTGCAATCCAAATCTATAGTCGAATCGAGCTCCCTCCCAAGGTCCATGAGGAGTTCCTATTTGAGGACGTCGTTGTGACTTCACAAGTTGCTAAAGCGGAGACCGTTGTCGCGGATCAATTTGTAGCAGTTGAGCCCCCGACCTTTAATCTTGATGGAGCTGCCCCTATGTCCGAGGCCAGGGTTGAGGTTTCTGTGGCGTCTACTACTGAGCCACAGGAGTCCGAGGCTCCTAGAGAGGAGAGCTCAGCTAGTGGCTCTCTCGTCTCTCAGGTATCTTCTTGTCTTCCCTTGGACTTTTCACTCCTTATTTCCTTCCACCCATGCTTTAACAACTTGTTCTCCTTTGCAGTTTCACGAGCTGGTTGGAAATCTTCAAGTTTCTTTCGAAGTTTCTGTACATTATTGAGTGGATCGAAGCTTTCCACTCGGAGGCTTGGCAGCCCGATTTTCATTGGGATGACTGCCTCGACCCTGCAACATAGGTTGAAAAGAGTTTCTTGTGTTGGCTCGCTCGGAGTTGTCCTTATGACCATAGCACTGATGGCAGTTTGTCGACTTAGGAGCCCTTAGCGTGCTCTAGTTTCGTTTTCAATCCGTGTAGTATCGTGCGGTTTATGACTTCTACTTGACCGCAACATTGTGGGTATGCGACTGACGTATACACCGGCCTTATCCTTATGTTGGTGTAATACTTAGTGAACTTCTTTTCAGTGAAATGGGTCTCATTATCTGTCATAATGTATTCTGGGATCCCGAACCTGCACATGATGCTCTGTCGAACAAAGTCTACTGCGTTCCACTCGGTTATGCAAGCCAATGGCGAGGCCTCATTGCATGTCGTGAAGTAATCAATTCCAACGATTAAGAACTTTTTTTGTCCGGATGTTATTGGCAGCAATCCAAGTATGTCTAGCCCCCATTGCATGAAGGGCCAAGGTGATTGTAGAGCTTTGAGTTCTATATGTGGCTGATGGGTAAGATTGTTGTGGACTTGGTAGTTCTCATATTTTCGTACGAAGTCTATGGCGTCGTACTTCATGGTTGACCAGTAGTATTCCTGCCTTATTAATTTAAATGTTAGGTTTTTACCTCCAATGTGGGATCCACAGATCCTAAGATGCACATCTCTGAGAACGTAATCAACCTCTTCTGGAGTGAGAGACCTCAGGTAGGGGGTAGAGAATCCTCGGCAATACAATCAGCCATCTATGATAGTATACCACCCTGCCGCCTTCTTCACCTTCTTGGCTTCTTTTGCATCTTTAGGCAATGTCCCTTCAAACAAGTACTTTAGATAGAGGGTCATCCAATTGCTGGCCTCGGATATTTGCATCACTTCTATCTCAGAATCTTCCACACTGGGTTTGTTGAGGACCTCGCGCATTTCTCGGGCATATTGCTTTGGGTCTCCCGAGGCTGTTGCTTTTGCAAGTTGGTCGGCCTTTGCATTCTCTTTCCGCGAGATGTGGACTATTCCTACCTTCTAAAAGGTTAACATGAGTTCTCGAACCTTTGAGAGGTATTTGGATAGTAGTGGGCTGTTTGCTTCGAAGTTTCCTCGGACTTGGTTGATAACTAACTCAGAGCCACTGTAAACAACCAAATCCTTCGCCAAACACTCCTTTGCTAACTGAAGTCCAGCAAATAAGGCCTTGTACTCCGCGGCGTTGTTGGTCGCTGGAAACCCGAGGACCATCGAATATTTTATCTTTAACCCTTCAGGCGTCCTCAGTACAACGCCAGCTCCACTACCATTCTTCATTGACGAGCCGTCCACATGTAGAGTCCAGATGGTTGAATTGTGTGGTTCTCCGGCATCACAAGTGTCCGAGGAGTCCTGAGTTTGGGTTGTAGTTTCGAGAATAAAATCCGCTATGGCTTGATCTTTAAAGGCAGGCCTCGGTCAGAACTCTATATTGAACTCACCTAGCTCAATGGTCTAGTTGACCAATTGTCTCGACGCTTTTGGCTTCTGCAGAATCTCTCTCAAGAGCTGGTCAGTGAAGACGATTACTTTGTGTGCTTGGAAGTATGGTCTCAATTTTTGAGTGGAACACACGAGCACCAGAGCAATCTTTTTTGTATGAGAATACTTTGTCTCAGCGTTAGCCAAGATCTTGCTAATGTAGTACACACGCCGTCGCCTATCGCTCTGCTGATTGATCAAAGCTGAGTTCAAGGCTTTGTCAGACACTGTAAGGTACAAGTACAATTCCTCGCCTATTTAGGGAGAAGTCAACAGAGGGGGGTCGAGAGGTATCCCTTAAGTACCGTCCATTGGAAACTGTTAGTCTTCGTCCCTCTCAGGGTGTTGAATAACGGTAAGTATTTCTCGGCTGGTTTGGCCAAGAAGCGTGACAGCGCTGCTAGCCGCTAAGTAAGCTTTTGGACTTCCTTCACGGTCCGAGGGGATTTCATATCAATGATGGCCTTGATCTTTTCAGGATTTACTTTAATCCCTCGGCGTGAAATAATGTAACCTAGGAACTTCTCAAACGTCACTCCGAATATACACTTGGTTGGGTTGAGCTTTATCTGGTACGCTCTTAGGACGTTGAAGGTCTCGTCTAGATCTTGGATGTGGTGATTGGTTATTTTGCTTTTGACGAGCATGTTATCCATGTAAACCTTTACATTCCTTCCGATATAGCTTTCAAATATTTTATTCATGAGCCTCTGATAATTTGCACAAGTATTCTTGAGGTCGAAGGGTATGATTTTATAACAGTATGTCCCTTGGTCTGTTATGAATGATGTATGTTTTTCGTTTTCAGGACTCATCCTTATTTGGTTGTAGTCTGAGTACTCGTCCATGAAACTTAGGAGCTTATGGCCGGACGTCGAGTCTACAAGTGAATTGATTATTGGCAGGAGAAAGCTGCCTTTTGGGCATGCCTTATTGACATCTATGAAGTTTACGTACATCCTTCACTTTCTATTATTCTTTTTGACCATCACAACGTTGGACAGCCAGTCTGGATAATATACTTCCCTTATGAATCCCGCGTCTAGGAGCTTCCTTACCTCCTCCCGGATAGCCACCAACTTTTTCACTGGATAGTTTCTTCTTTTTTGTTGGACGAGATTATGACTGGGATCTAGGCCCAATTTATGGAACATTACTCCAGTCGGTATTCATCGCATGTCTCTTGGTGTCCAGGCAAAGATATCTGAATTTTTCCGTAAGAAGCTGATGAATTGGCCTCGGGAAGGCTGTTTCAGTGAATTTTCTATCTGGACGGTCTTCTCAGGATCTCTTGGATCCAAAGGGATTCAGTTGATTGCATCTTCAGACTCGACCTGCTGCAATGTCGTTTCGTCGCGGAAGTTCAAGTCTTCAATGAGTTGAGGAAGTGGTGTCTGTGTGACTTGAGACAGATAGCATATCCGTCCGACAACTTGATCTTCGAGGATTTCCCTAATCCCGTACGGCGTGGGGAACTTCATCTTTAAATGTGGGATTGAGGTCACTTCAACTTCGAGGATAGCATAATAGACTAACGGAAGATTTACTACTAAGAAGGAAAGGGTCTTGGTTGCTGTCATCGGATAGGTTCCTAGCATGACCTCGAGTTGAATGACTCCCTGTACCGGTACTGGCTTATTGTCAAGTTGATAGAGAGGTCCTTCGGTTGCCGTCAATGGACTTTTCTTGAATCCTAATTTTAAAAAGGGATCAAGGTAAAGCAAATTTCTTGAATTTTCATTATCAATGAACACTCATTTCATCTAATAGTCTAAAACTCCGTCCGAAATGAGTGCGGTTACAACTTAAGGGTCAAAATAGGGGGATATTACATGGGACATATCTTCGTTACAAAAACTAATGACCTCATCCTTAGATTTTACCCTAGGTTTCTTCTTCTTTGCCACTAGATCCTCCCGAGCGTCTCTTCCGACCGGGCAAGTTGATATTATGTTCACCACTTCCGCGGCCACCCTGTTCCTTGGCAAGTCAGCCTCCCCATCCTCTATTGTTCTGGAAATTTGTTCGGGTCTTTGTAGGAAACGGTTGAGGTGATCTTTTTTAATGGGCTCTTCAATCTCCTACTACAGCGTCCTACAATCCTCGGTATCGTGCCCTCCACAGCGATGGTAGTGACAGTATTTATACTGATCACCACATTCTGGGTTTTTCAATTCCTTGGGCCACCTTAAAAATTTTTCATCTTTGATTTGCATCAGGATGTTGGTATGCGAGTTGTTCAAGGGAGTCAAGTTTAAGGGTCTGTATTTCCTATGAATGTTCTGCTCGGACTTGTGTTGCTTCTTGGACACTCGAGAGCCTTGATGGTCCTCTTTCTTCCTTTTTCTTTCCACTGGCCTCGGGGGGAAGCTCTCAATCTGGGCGGGTCTTTTCACATCGTTGGCTTCTTCAACCGCTATGTATGCTCGAGCGATAGCCTTGGCCTTGACGAAGGTTTGGAATCCTTTGTGGATGAGGTTCTTGAAAAAGACTCCTCTTTCTAACGCGAATAGGTAAGCATTCAGCTTGACCTCCATTCGCCTGCTTCGGGATCTGTCTGCCCTCCGCGATGAACCAGCCCCAAAACCCTCTCAAGTTCTCCCTGGCTCTTTGCTTCACACGAGTAAGGTGTTAGGGCTACTTCTCAATCTTCCTACTTGAGGCAAACTGCGAAAGGAAACTGTCTGCCAGCTCTCTGAATGATCATATAGAATTGGCTGATAGTCCATAAAACAACATTCTTGCATCCCCCTTGAGCGTCAGCGGAAAGCACTGATACATCACCATCTCATCCAAACCTTGTAGGTTCAGATGCTTGCGGAAGTAGTCTAAATGATCTATAGGGTCAGTGCTTCCGCCGTACGTATCAAGGTTTGGCATATTAAACTTCAGGGGGAGTGGCCTCGTCCGGATCTCCATTGTAAGCGGAGAATGATGTAGGCCCGCAGCCCCTACTCCGTCGTTTTCACCGAAAACTCGCTAGAAGACCATCTCTAGCTTTTTCTCCACATGGGGTGGAGTCATTATCTTCTTTTCGTTGAGGTAATTCCTCAACTCGTAGGGGTCTTGCGCCGCTTGCTACCCCGGATGGCTCCTAGTATTTGGATGGACTTCTTTGCAAGAAGCTGTGTCCTGAACGGCATGCTCCTAGCTGTCGCGGACACAGCGAAGGTTTCACTTCTTTGGGCTTTCCTCCTGTATCCAAGGACCTAAGCACCCTTGAAGGCGTGATGGGGCTCTGCTTGTGACAGACTGACGATATTCCCCTTAAATATGACCTTTGTTAGAATTGGTTAAATAAAATTTGGGGCATAAAAATCTTTTTCTTTCTTTTTTTACACACAGGATCGCATTTGGCCAGATGTCCTTAACTCGTCCGGCATCCTCTTGGCCGGCCAGGAATTAAGGTCGATCGACCAAGACACATGAGATGCAACTAGGAACCCGATGTACTCAAACCGTAACATCATGTAGAAGCATACGATTATTAAATTTCACAGCGGAATTGTCATGCAAAATTTTCCAAAATAACCGGATGAAAATTACATCGAGATCGGTCCTTGCTACTTCATAAGGCCGAATCGTCCTTTTTTGTTATTTTAGTCCGTTCAACTAATTGATACAGGCATCCGGATCAACTTTTCCTTCCTAGTTAGACCGTCCAATCCTTATTCTCTCTCGTTCGTCACAAATTTATCAAAATCTGAAAAATAGAAGGGAGCAAGTGAAAGCCTAGCAAGGTACCCATATGCAAAAATCATACATAATCACAAACAGTGTGGAACAGATAAAACGTAATAAAGGCATTTATGCATGCAAATCATAAAACATGGCTAGAGTCAATTTCATTAAAACATGTGTCGAAGTTCATACATCAGTGTCGAATTCCGAAGTTTATAAATTCACAGTTCAATGCCAATTTCCAATGTTCATAACTAAATGTCATTTTCATTATCCTTCCATTCTTTAAACTTTATTATTCAAAAGGGATTTAGGCTAGTAGACCCTACCAGCTGAAAGGGTGAGAAATCGATGATAGATTGTGTTCACTCTATACAATCAAAAGCCTAAATTCAAAAGTCATATCCATTTCCTCCCTGTACAACGCTCCGAGGACGACGGTCATATCATCTCATTTCCTCCCTATACAACGTCCCGAGGACGGCGATCCACGTATCACTTCATGGACGGAATTATCCCCGATTACCACCGTAACATTCTAAGGCTTGTCAGAGAACCTTATCTAACTGTGTAACAGTACTAGGTCCAATCCTAATACATTTATTCATGGTTCATAATCATATCTCAAAATCGATTCAAAGTTCACATATTCCATACTTCAGATAATTTCAAAAGGCCAATTCATGTATTGACATTCCAATTTTGAAACCATGTGCTTCCCAAATGTCCGAAGTTGTTATCAAAGCAAATAAGCAAATAGGTCGAAGTTCCAAAAGCCGAGGTTACTCATCAATGCAAATAACCAGACACCTTTTTCATACAAATAACCGGACTTGTGTAAATAACCAAATTTCATGCAGATATGCAAATAATCAACTTCATGCGAAATTCTCAAATGATGCGTTCGTAATTCAAAAGCAATGGACATAGAAAACTAGTTCCGAAGCACTCTTGCAAACCAACAAATGACCGGACTTCTTTTAAGTATGCTAATATCCGAACTTCATGCAGGTATGAAATTTAACTGGACTTCATGCAATTAAGTCAATAACCGGACTCCTTCAGACGTGCAAAATGTCAGATATCTTGAACTATGCAACTAGCCGGACTTCTTAAATTATGCAAATAACTGAAATTCTTCCATGACACAAATAATTGGGCTTCATCAAATATACAAATGACCAGACTTATGCAAATAACTGATTTTTATGTAAATATATAAGTAATCAGACTTCATGCAAACAAGCAAATGGCTGGACTTCATACAAAAGTAATTAACCGAAGTTCTTAAACGATGTATTCGTAAACATTAACGACGCGTAGAGAGAACAAATTATGCTTTACGTCGAGACTTAACAAAGAGAGCATGATAACATTAATGCTTAGCAGATTCAAAATATGAATTTATCAAAAACGTAGGGTACACTTACCTGGAATCGCTCATCAATTCCTTACTCATGTCTAGCCTGAAATCCTTCTCTTCCTTTCTTTCGTCTCTGACTCCCGCTTCTAAACTTGCTCCTAAATTCTCGCATCCAGTATTTATAGGCGATGGGGTGGTTGAGAGTAGGTGGGACAGGTCACCTACTTCCAATATTTTATTCATATTGTCTCTTCCAGAGAACTCTAGAGCAGGTGAGAGTGGGAAGGAGTAGTTTACCTACTCTGGGTACGTGGAAATAGTCAACGAAGTAGGTAAAACTACTTCAGCTATTATTATGGTCGGTCTTTCTCGAACTCAATCTACTCTGGTTATTAGCGATTTTCAGGTAAAGTTGTTTGACAATCATATACTTCGGTTTTATCCATATCATCAATGCTATCCATTATCCATTTATTATGTACTCCAACCGGTCATCATCAACTCACCTTTATCTATGTCAACCTTGGCTTCTATCACTTCAACCTGGCCTTATCACACTTCGGCTTCCATTTTCTTCAATATCAATCCGGCCTCCACACTATACCACATCACTCCGGCCATCACCTTCTCATCAACTTTGGCCACCACACACAAAGCACTCCGGCCATCACACTATGCCTCATCACTCCGGCCAACCTTAACATTTCTACTACGGCCTCGATACACACAAGCCACTTCGGCCTCCATACACACAAGGCCACTCCAGCCTCGATTCATACAAGCCACTCCGGCCTCACTTCACACACAAGGCACTCCGGCCTCACTTCACACAAGGCACTCCGGCGTTACTTCACACACAAGGCACTCCGGCCTCCATTCACATAGGGCCACTCCTGCCTCACTTCACACACAAGACACTTCGGCCTCCATTCACACAAGGCTACTCCGGCCTCACTTCACACACAAGGCACTCGGGCCTTCAAGGCCACTTTGTTCTTTTACAAATTTACAAGACCACTTCAGCCTTTATTAAGCATCCTCATCACTTCGGCCTTCATCAATCAACCACATCACTTCGGCCTTCATCAAGCATCCACATCACTCTGGCCTCCATCTTGCTTTAAGGTCACTCCGGCCTTCAAGAGGCTATAAGGCCACTTCGGCCTTCAAGGTGGCACAAAGCCATTCTGGCCTTCATCTTGCTTCAAAAGTCACTCTGGCCTTCAAGAGGCCACAAGGCCGCTCCGGCCTTCAATGGATCCCAAGGCACTCCGGCCTTCATGGTGTTACAAGGCTACTTTGTTCTTTACAAATTTACAAGACCACTTTGGCCTTTATATGATTATAAGGCCACTTTGGCCTTTACAAGTTCACTCCCTAATTATTATGTTGTTTTTGGGATCAGGATCTCACACTGTTGCTTGAGGTAACCTGCGTCCAAGGGTTCTCGTGCTGAGCGGCTTGCTTAGAGGGGTGTTTCTTCCCCATTCCCTTCTTCTAGGACGCCGCGGTTTGAGAGGCCTTGGAGGGCGCCTCCTTCAACCGCGCGCCCATCTTCGAATAAAGGCTCTGGACAGCTTTGGACATGTCATCCATTCTTAATGCTAACGCCCGCACATAAGGATCAGGATGATCTTCTATTCTGACGCAGGGAGTAGGGCCATTGCAGTATGAGCCCGCTTCTCTGACAAGTGCGCTAGTCTATCCTCTTGTGTTCACCACTCTTTCTGTTCTTTAGAAGAACGTGCTGAGTTGATTTTTTGTCAGATTTCCACAAATGACGCCAAATGTTGCATCCTCGGATCTAGTTCTGATAGGGATGAGGATCCGACAGCAACACCGAACAGTATGTATGCAAAAGGGAAAGAGAGAGAGAGAGTATGGCACGTAAGATTTTTATGTGGAAATCCCTCTGCTGAATGAGAGGAACAAACTACAGGACTATGGTCCGAGAACTGCTTCTTCTATGTGAGTATAAGTACACGAGACTGATGACTAAAGTGTATGGAAACTCTTAGGAGTTACTCGTACAACACAAGCACTTTCTCTCTCTCTCTATAGTACAGTGTGGTTTTTCTGCTCTTTCTCTTTCTTAGTGCGTAAATGCACTAAGAGTTCAGGGTTCAAGGTTTCGAATTTTAGATTCTTTGGTAGGTACAAAGTGAATGCTTATATAGTAGTTGAAATCCTTTGCATGGAGCTACCACGTGGCGATTGGCGTGTGCACAAAGCTCTGCTAACAACACTGCAAATCCACTTTGCCGTGTCAAGAAGATTGCGTGCACGCGGACTCGGTGACGTCACATCTGCAGAAACGGTGCCTGCTCCGCAGGTCATCATTCTCTGCACGGGTTGCGTGTTGTAAGGCACGGGTGCCTTTAAGAACGTCATCCCTAAGCTGGCGTCCTGGTCTGTCTTGAGCATCCTTCCTGTGACACGTCCTCGGGCCTTTAGGCCTCTTGTGCCTTCTCAGCCACATTACCTCTTGGGCCGCGTGGGTTTTTTAGGCCATTCAGGAATGTGGACCCATTTTATGGAAAGAGGTTTTATTCTTAGGTCTTGGGTATCCACTATCGTTCAAAATTTATTTAAAATGTATTTCAAACATGTCAGAATTAATATTATAGGTTGTGACAAAATCATTATTCACACTGTTATAAAAAAGATCATTATTTATATGGTGATCAAAGATTCTTTATCGTTTTTTACTGGTACCGTTTTGCGACTAACACGTGGTTCCATCAAATTTCTGTCCAGGCAGAGATATGATGCCGAAGGAGGAAAGACGATACCAAAGACCGGTCTGCAGCTCGAAAGCGGGGGCTACCAGTATGTCACTCTAAATCCCTAATAAATTTGTCCACTCAGTTTGTTGTTGCATGAACCACTATTTTGTGCTGATACAAATTCTAGACATAACATAGATCCCCCGTTTTCAGCATATTGAATGTGTCAAGAATTAGTGGACTAAATGTGTTCTTTACTCAGGCATGTAAATCATGTCCAGATTGATGTGCATACAGCTGAGTCATTGTTCATTCACTTCAGCCAAAGTTATCCTGTTTTCCCAACCGTCCTATCTAATGCATACTGATGTTAAGATATTGACATGTTGCATACTGATGTATAAGGTAGCCTATTAAGAGTCTTTCTATTTTTTATTTTTATTTTTATTTTATCTTCTCTCGTACATTTCTTCATGGCTACTTAGATAACTAGAATTATGACATTAATATGGACAGAGGTGAAAAATGCATCATTCTTGGTTATAATAGCAGAACTGTGGGTTACAAGTTGTACAACCTTTTTACCAAAGCATATGATACGCAAGTTTTGAAGAAGGTGAGGAGTGGTTCAGGGACTTAACACACAAGCGACTAGAAATACTAAAGCCCATGCACACTGTACATCTCTTCAGCCTGAACCATCACTCCCTGCAACCAGAGCCAATTAACAGCAGCAATGAACGACTTCCAACCAAAAATTTTCATATTGGAAAAAGACGACTATGAGAATTGGAGCATTTAAATGAATGTGCTATTGGGATCTCATGATTTATGGGATCTTGATGAGAAGGGATACTAGCAACCCAACTCTTAAATGCAAAAGGAGAGTTTGTCAAGAACCAAGAAACTCATTGAAGGAGGGGAGGAAAAGAAAAATAAGAAGTCATTTCATTTTATCTACATCGAGTTTTGAATAGATTTTTGCTGCTGTTACCTCTAAACAAGTATTAGGGATTCCAAACAATTTACTTAGAGGAATCTAAATGGCAATGGATTAGGAAAATAAATTTTACCAGGCAAACCTGAGACGGTAAATATGAATGATAATGAATTTATTGCTAATAATTTTGCAAGAATAATACTGATTGTTAATTCAATTCAAACTTATGGTGAGAAACTTGAGAATAGAAGTGTGATGCATAAATTTTTAGGGTCACTAAGTTTCAAATTTGAGAATGTTATTATTGCTATTGAGGAGTTAAATGATATTACCACTTTAATGTCTAATATTTTGAAGGATAAGTTTAGAGTTATGAGCAACGAATTGACAAGAAATCTTCTACTCTTCCTAAGCATGCTCACCAATCCAAGTTTCCTTTGAAAAAAAGGCAAAGGGCATATATTTCAATGAGGGAAAGAAAGTGACTACAGAGGTTGAGGTAGGAGCAATTGGAAATCATAACCAAAATGTAGTGAAAAATGATTGTTTCGTGATTTTATTTATCAAAATTCTTCTTTTAATAAAAATTCGATGATAAAGTATTGATATTAAAAAATTGATAAGAAACGAACCGTTTATACTTAAAATGATGAAATTTTTTAAATTTCTGATTAAAATGGTATCCATATAAATATTCTCGATTTATTATTATATTTGCCCAACAAACAAAAAATTATTACTTACATATATATGTAT
>JAODPA010085421.1:0-14176 GCA_025585075.1 Nepenthes mirabilis
CTTCCTCACTATTTGCCATCGTCCCTCTCTTCCGTTCTCAGCTCTCCCTCCCTCTCTCTTGTTCTGGTATTTTTCTCTCTCTCTTTCGTTCCACCAACACCACCTCTGTCTCTCGAAGCTTCCTCCAAGCCACGTCTCCTTCTCTCTCAGCATCCTCTAACAAATTTGGCCGTTCCATTTCCGTTCGAATCTCCAACGGCCGAAAACCCTAACAAATTTGCCCCCTGCTTCAACCGTTTGATTCCGTCTGTCTTTCCACAATTTCCACTCCATGGGTCTATATAAGCACGGATCTAGTGGGTATGCGGTGGGAAGAAAAAGGAGTCGAGTAGAGAGTGAGAGCAGAGAGACGTTCTGATATTGGGTTTCCACGAGCCGCCACCGAGGCGCCTTCTTCGTTTTTGCTGTCGTTGCCGTCATCAAACGGTACTGAAAGAAGAGTCGCCGGGACTTTTCGAACCGCCGCTGCAGTTGTGCCGAAGCCGACGCCGCCGTTAAACCCTAACCGTGATTCAGGAATCGGGTGAATCAGGCAAGTGATTTTCCTTATTTGTCACTTTTCTTTTTGCTCTGCAATTAAATCTTCCTTTATTCAAATCTGCTCCTTTTCTCTCTCTAATTCCACCGATGCTGTGAAATCGGGTTATGTGTGGCTTTTTCTGTGGAATTCGTGGTAAAGGTGGAACTGGGAAAAAAATCAGGAAAATAGGGCTTCATTGGGTTTCTGGCCCTTGGTTCTGTGAGTGAGGGATTTGGGAATTGGTTGATTTAATAAATATATATATTGTTGGGTGCGAATGCATACTCTGTGTGCGCGCGCGTATAATGCATATATATAGATATATATGTAAATATACGAGTAAGCTGTGCGCAGTATATGGGATTGGATACGGTGTATATGTATTGTATGTTGGCAGTGTGGGTGTGTGTGTAGTCGTGTGTCTGTGAGAACAGTGTGGTATACTGTTGCCGTGGGTGTGTTACCTGNGTGTAAAACCTGGTAGCGTGGGTGTGAGCGGCCATGTGTGTGTGTGTGTGTATCTTTTTATGTATGCATGTTGGTGCTAGTGCATTCATGTGAATAGATATATATGTAAGTTTGAAAATATAGATGAAAGTACCCATGGATGGCATTTAGGACGTGTATTTGTTGTATTAGAAATGTATGTTTTATATTGGTATGTGTAAGTAGTTATATGTGTATATTCCAGATTATAAGTAGGATTATAGGATGGAATTAATAGTGCTGAATAATGCGATAAAAATCTTGAGAAATTATTTGGAATGGAATTTAATAAAAGTAGATATTGTTGGCCTTGGTTCCATAGTATCGTGTTAGTGAGCAGTTTATTGTCTATGGTTTTAGAATTAAGTTTAGTAAATTGATGTCGGCAACCTTGTTTGATTTAAATCCGTTGAACTGATGTGCATAGTGACATATTAAGTGAAAGCTTAAGTGTCAAAAATAAAAGTTAGTTTTGGTCTGTTAGCAGGTGGTTGAAAGTTAATGGAAATGGGATTAATAGTGCATTTGAATATTAGTAGTATCGTTTAGAGTCACAAGGTTTAGTAGGCCGATGCAATTTATTGGGTTGATATTATTCAAAAATATTTTTGCATTTTTGAATCGTTCCTATTTTTGTTGGTGATAGCCTCCTTTGCGTTAGTCTTGATTGCGTGAGTACGATCGTTGTCAACACCGAACGATGTTTCTATTATTGAAATTATAAAGCTTTTTTTGCGTTATATTCTATTGTGTGAGTATTTGGATTATTGGCTTCCTACAATTAAGGTTGAGGACAGTGTGTGAAAACATTAAGGTATCTAGTTAAATGGGAGGTTACGGTATTTTAATGTGGTCTACATTTATCCGATACTGATTTCCGTATCATGGTGGGGTTGGGGTATATTATTTTGTGTGATAGGTTGCTTATGGTCATGTGACCATCGTAGATCATGATATCAAAGATATTATGATGGCTGGAGATGCTGGGTTTGACACAGAGATGCTTTTCATACCATGTCGAGTCGGAAGATGAGCATGTTGATGAAATCATCTGTACATGGTTGAGTCGGATAAGTGTGCACGTGAGATCTTCCGTACCTGGTTGAGTCGGAGAATGAGCATACTGGTGAGACATCTGTACTTTGTTGGGTAGAGTCTTTGTGGACCATGGATTATGGTCGAAGGTCAAACTTGCGAGTATCAAATTGTTCGTGCAAGTACCCAGCTGTCGGGGAATATATGCGGCCCTTGGTTTACAGTGACAGATTAAGATCCAAGGGTGTTCTTTTGATATTCGGTTGTCATTAATACCTCATGAGTTTGGGATTCAGTGGAATCCAGGAGTTGCACCCGGTAGAATCCATGTATTGGATTCTGTGATAGTCTGAACAATGGAATCTATATTGTTCATTATCGTTTGATGTACGGGTCGTTCATGCTGACATTTGGACTAGAAAATCCCTGTTCATCTTTTGATATCGGATTATGAGGGATTTTTACTATTTTATTGGTACTATTAATATCATTGTGATACGTGGGTCAAGGACGACCTATCTTGTTTTTGAGTCGTGTCTACGGCGTGTTGTGGTTTCTCGGATATAGTATATTAATATATAAATGTTATGACCATTAGATTTGGAAATCTGAAATATTGATTGTTTGTTAAGCATTTTTTATTAATATTACTTGTTGGGTTTTGGCTTACGCTTGTGTTTTTTTTTACTCCAGATTGAGTTGATTGCATAGTGCGGATTGTGGGATCCTATTTTTTACTGCAGGACTTTCAGGTGGAGTGGATTATAGATGTTAGATGTTATATCTCAGTGGGAGACATTCCAAGTATATTATTGACTGATGTTGAGTAGTTTTTCTTCAGGTTGTGACCAGTGATCTTTGGTAATCTTTATTTTTAGAAAATTGTATGATGTGTTGATGAATCTGATAGTAGCTTAATTGAGTTGTATTGCTGTTATGATAGATTATGAATGATTTTACATTTTGAGATTTTCCGTGTGAGTATTTCGAACCATGTTTGAAGTTTAGGGTTCGGGCCGTCACCCATGACTTTATTTGTTTGGGTGGCAGGAACATCTCTCTATCGCTCTTGGGAAATAGAAGCACGTCCAGATGAGCAGATTCCATTCCTTTATCATTTGAATCCTCGTTTAAACGATTTGCCCAGTTTGTATGTTTAATTGTCCATGTCAATATATTCTTTTATGTTATTTTTCTGGGAGTAAGAATTCGGAGACTGGATCTCCGCGGCAAGAAAATCATACTTGATCATTTGTGCTACCCAACCTGCTCACCTAGCTCAAATCCTTAATTGTTTTTAAGAAGAGAACGAGTTTTTTATAACATCGTATGAATTTAGTCCTTCTTGAATTACATATGTAATTATGTCTAAAAATGATAGATGATAGCATAAATTATTTTCAGTGCATAACATGGTATTAATTTTAACCTTACAAACTATTTTTGCCAATTCTCTTGGTTTAAGAATATTTATTACATTATTGTTGGTTATATTGTGATGATTACATATAATGGTGAATTATCTCATTGTCATATAAATATTATTTTGTGCACTTTTTATTAGTCACCCCAAAATCTGTGTGTTTTGCATATCATTTATAATATTGTTTCACCTCAACATCGGTATTAAATATCATATCAATTTAAGCTTGTTTAATTTTATTTTTCATATCCCTATTAACAGCGAATGATATAATCCGTCCACGTTCCTTTAACCCATCATTGTAATTTGCTTCAATTTAATAAAATCTCTTTATCTTTGGTCAAAAATTACTAATGTTACTGTTAAAATAAAATAAATCAATAACAACTACCAGTGTACGTGAATCAATTTAATTTCGGCCACAAATGCCGGCCAAATACGTGTTAAAAATTCATCTGTAAAGGTTATGTCGCCGATAGAATGTAATGAAATTTTATGGATTTTTTAGAATACCATGAAAATAAATTTAATTTGTTGAGTCTGTGAAACGCAGATATTTGTTACCTTTGCTGGTAGATTTTCTGGTTCACTCTCAGATATCAAAGAACGCTTCTCTCCTCAACTTTCACTTCTCTCCTCTCCTTTCATCGTTTATTTTTATTCTTCGAAAACTCTTTTAACTTCGACGCCTCTTTTCTTATGTACTTTCAGAAATCGAACAAACGACTTTTCTTCATCAAACGTCGTCGTGACATTTTTGCTCATCTCAACGTTCATTTTCTCTCTATGCAACTTTCGTCTTTTCACGCATTTTACCTCATCAAACTTTCTCTGCCTTTCTTTATCCAGGTCCGTAAAGTTTTATTTCTTCATCAACTGTTCTCTTCTTACTTCCTACGATGACGTGGAGAACTTTTGGCAACGACGAGTATAAATCGGGTGTACATACATTGTTTTGGAATTTCATATATGATACCGAAAGAGCTCTAACTTGATATTCAAGAAGAAGAAATTAGTGACATGAAGCAACCATTTCTCCAATGGCAGTGGAGTCCCCGCACCTACATTCTGTCCTGTATTCCTTCCCCTCTCCCATTTATTATCCCCAAATTTAAGCCCGTCGCGCTAAACTCGGCGGCCCTCAGTTCTAGCGTCGAGGAAGAAAATTTAACAGCTAGAGAGAGAAGGAAGCTGAGGAACGAGAGGAGAGAGAGTAAGACGGTCAACTGGAGAGAGGAAGTGGAAGAGAGGCTCATAGAGAAGCCGAAGAAGAGGTATGCTTCCTGGACCGAGGAACTAAACCTGGACAATTTGGCCGATTTCGGTCCTCAGTGGTGGGTCGTTCGCTTGTCTCGGGTCGCTGGTCCGGAGTTTGCTGAAAGGCTTGCCCGTTTGCTGGCTAGGAACTACCCAGAAATCGAATTCAAGGTAATTAGAATTTCTGTCCTTTAACGTTATTTGATTGTTTGGATTGTGGTTGCCTGAGTTTTTTTTGCTTGTTGTGTGACAGTTTTATAAAATTTGATTAATTTTGCTGCCGATGGTGTTTTTGGTGGTCAAGTAATTTGTACATCATATCAAGAATAAAGAATGTACAAATCAAAGCTTGTCTGAGGCATCTTTGGATTCCAATCCAAGGAGATAGACGCTAGGCATCCCGAGCAACTTTTTCAACAATTGCAGATCAAAATTAAAGTTTGAAGGATAGAAATTTCAAACGGAAGAAAACTATAACTAATCATAGCAAACCAGGAGTGAAATGAAATGTCACTGAACATCCTCTTGCTTTGAAGAATTTGAAACCATCTAGCAGTAAAATTCTCTAATAACAGAGGAAATCCGTTATCCTGTTTCTTTCAGATTGTGGGATGATATCAATTCAAACCTGAGGCTTAGTTTAACTTTGTGAGGGTTGCACTAGTGGCACCTGACTTTCAGCGAATTATGATCCCACAAAGCACAACAAAAAATCCAATAAGTGAATGTTGCAAATATCCTGGCTATCAGGATTCCACCATCGGTGCAGCAATCTCGCAAAGCACTCCCCCTTCCTGCAGCTTCCAGATTCTTCTAACACATTAGAAGAGCGGTTGTCTCTGCAGAGCAATGCCATGATAGCAAAGTCTCCCAAGCTCATTGAGAGGCAGTAGAAAGTGAGAAACCGGTGTTTAGACTCTCAAAAACCTCAAGGGAGTGAATCAGTTACAGTGCACAAATTTAAATTTAAAATTCACAAACTCAATAAATGTAAAAAATATGGTTATAGATACTTACGCTACATTCCATCACCATTAACAATCAACAACATAAATATAAGTACGAAAAAGTATAGAACACACATTATGATGATGAAAAAAAAACTACGGCCATTGTGTTTAGAGAAAAACCCTGGAGCTATGATTTACAAATTGAAAATCTACTATAAGGTGAGGGTCAACTTACAAATTGGTTGTCAGGCACTTTAACTTTCAGCCAACTAATAGTAGACACGTGACCATCTGAAGCACTCCTTAGATTTGTAGACCCATAGTTATCTAAGACCCTTTTGGCTTGTCTTAGTAGACCTCTGTTGACTAAAGTCTTCCAACCACAAATAGTGCTTCAATTTCACTATAAAGGATTGCAGGCTAGGATAATTTTTTAGGTGAGCGATTTCAAGGCTTTCAAGAACTCATCATCAACAAGGAAGGAAAATTTCTCAAGTAATTTGGCATTTCTCTCATAATTCACAAAGGATGAACACCAATGCTCTCAAATAAAGCTTGAAAAATATGTTGTGTTAAGTCCATGATCTGAAGAGGTTTAGGCTAAAGAATAGAAGGTAACTCTCATTCAAAGCAGTGTAAGAGCCGTGGGTAGTGGGAATAGCTGTTTTTGCTTGAATGAAAATCTTGTTAGCGTCGAGCGAAACATATTAAGGCCTTCTTGCGCAAGCCAAAACTGGAGAGAAACTTTCTAGTCCATTTTCACCCAAGCTAAATGTTGCACGAACCTCCAATGAAATCCCTTGGTCCGAATTCTCTCAAGCCAAATGCTGACTGAAGGTCATGTGAACCTCTTGCTAGCTTTTTGCTTGACCCAAACCTCAAGTGAATATTGATGAAGTACTCTAGCCAATTTTCTCAAGAACTGAAAAGTGAGATGAATTTGTGCGAAACATCCTGGCACAATTTCAGTTGCGCCAATAGTTGACTGAATCTTGAGCAAAAATCTAATGCAGTTTATCCCATACTTAGATAAATTCCCCGCGCCCCCCCTCCCCCCAAAAAAAAAACCAAAACAACATGCTAGCCAAGGACATACAACACAAATAAAAATAAGAGATTCAAGGTACAACACATTGTCATGAAGTTCGCCAATACTAAAGATGGGTGCAACCAATACTGTTGAGAACTTACGTGAGTTGGTAAAATGTCACAGATTGGAGATTGAGAAGAAGCTGTGGTGGCTTGTAAATGTTTGTTGATCCATAAACCAATTGTTTTTGCCTTTTGGCTTACATTGTGTCCAATACATATGAGGATCATGAATTCCAATGACCATACTTTCAAAATCCTCACAAGCATGGCAATGGACAAGCATTTTTAATCATGAGTCTGTCACCTGAAGTCTTCAATTTCCTAAAGAGTTCATCTTCCTTCCTTGGTTTTCACCAGATGTCTGGGGAAGGCAAAAACCAGCTGCTTTCCTTTTTTCTCGTTCCATTTCCTTGCCTCTGGTTTAGCAGCAGGGGATGCTGGTCAGTAAAATCAGCCACTCTTCAAAATGTCTACATCCACTTAAATCCGCTCCTTCTAGGACTTCCAGCTTTGAGGGAAACTCCTCAAGTCATTCAAGGCCTGTTGTGCTCATCTTGGTGCAAGGAGAGATGGGCACATTCATTGCAAAGTTTACTAGCGGCACACATCTGATCAGCCCTTGTCATAAAGTGCTGCACCAGTAATTGGGTCACGTCTTGGTGTGAAATCTAATTTTCTTTACGGAGGTCCAGAGGGATCCCTCAAATTCTTAGCATTCTTCTGTCTGCATTGTTCTATTGAAGCTCAAAGTATTGAGCTTGTGTGCAACCATATTACAAATTGCAGTGGCCATTTGCTCAGCTGTGTTTGGGGGGTGGGGGGGGGGAGGGCGGAGCCAAATTTCTGGTTGTTCCTTTCTCTCCAAATAGTATAAATGGTAGTGTAATGAAGTGGCGTAGATGAAAAACTTTATTACTAAAACAAGTAGAGTTTGATGAAGTGAAGGGGGAAATTAGAGGGAGAGTGATGAAGGAGATGAGAAATAGACAGAGCTGAAGGAAAAGAGAAGCAGAAACTGAGAGAGAATTGTATTCTGTGTATTCATTCCTTGACAACCTGCTGCTATTTGTAGATTTCTTATGCATTGACAATCCAGGAATGCAAGAATGTATACAAGAACACAGTTAATGTTTAATTTGGTTGTATTGAGTTATCCAGAGCCTTTGGTTCAGCCTTTTGTTATGAACTGAATAGGAAAGCATCTACCTACTAACTACTAACTGCTAACTCATTTACTAACCTATTTTACTAGCAACTAGATCTAACATACAACAAAATCATATATTGAACAACTATATATGATTTTGTTAACTATCTACCAACAACTATTAAGTTACTTGTAACATGATGTGGGTTCTTCCTAGCTTGACTAGGCCAAGCAAGCCCTTTGATGATATGGTTGAGCCATAACATTTCATGATGTGTGAGGTGGACTTGCCTTAAAGTGGGGTAAGATAGCCACAACCCATAGAAGAGTGATTGATATCAGAATTTATGTGCTAACTTCATGAGAGCCATTAGCTTGCTCATTAGAGGACCCCTTGTTAATGAAGTCTCTATCCTTGAGTTTATAATGCAAACTGAAGAAGGTCAATGTGGTAGTGGTGCATGCCAACAAAATAATTCAGAATTTCCAATCACTGCCAATCAGGATATAACGAGGATAATGGACAACTTATAACAGGGCAGCCATTCACGCGGTTCTTGCCATGTGGCTTGCTGGAAATGATTTAAGAGCAAAAAGAAGCAGATCATGTACTGCAACTGGTTCTGTAATAGAAATGCCATCATTATCCTTACTGCTCTTCTTCGTACTAGAATCTGATTCAGTGTCATGTGCATCATCATCTGTTGTTTCTTCCAAAGTTGAATCTGAATTGGAATCTGTTTCAGGATTCAAACTAGGGTCTATCAATGCAAAATTGATTGGAACAGATCCTCATGATCAACAACAGAATCCCTTTGGTCTTCCACATTTTGTTCCCCGTGTTCCTTTTCCTCATCCGGATAATCAATAGATGATTTTGAGTGCTGCATGGGGAGTTTAAAAAATTGAGTGGTCGTTTTGCAACAAAACTTAAGATGCATCTTCCATTCAAAAGATTTGTAACTTGGGTTGCTTCCGGAATGGAGGTGATAGTAGATGACAGCTTTAAATATAATGACAACGTTTTCAACAAAACAAAGAGGATCAAAAACTTGGTGAAGGATTTTTGTGGATATGGGCTAAGATAAATCATATATCTCAACCAAAGGGATGCTTGAGAATGTTATTAATTTGAGAAGAAATTTGTCCAATCATTGATCCATTTT
Source organism: Nepenthes mirabilis (assembly GCA_025585075.1). Classification (NCBI taxonomy): domain Eukaryota; kingdom Viridiplantae; phylum Streptophyta; class Magnoliopsida; order Caryophyllales; family Nepenthaceae; genus Nepenthes; species Nepenthes mirabilis. The sequence goes on from JAODPA010085421.1 coordinate 9,077, forward strand.
CTGAACGACATTTATTGAACTTTTAGCAAGAGATTGGTTGAATTTTCCATTTGTTGTTACTCAGAGTTCATCTTGCTTAGCAGTGATGTGTTTGGGATCTATTTAACTGAATAGAGTGCATGAAACAGAAAAAGAAATGTTGGAGTACAAGAAGGCAGAATTCTGTTACAAGGATGCAGAATTCGGTTATGTTGCTGTAAGTTGTGGCACAGCAGTTCTTCTTTCTGTTTCTAGAGTTAGAATGCAGAATATAGTTCTGACAATGATCCAATGAAGAATGCAAAAGGAAAAAAAAGAGCAAACAACAGGAGAAAACAAACCAATACAATGTGCAATAATGCAAAAGGAACAAGAGTAGAATTGCAGCATGCAAAAATCAAGAAGAAGGATGCTGTTTGGAGAAGAAAATCAGAACCGAGTTTCAGCATAGACTGGAGAATCTCCAGAATTCAAGATTTCAACAATAATTCTTTGATGAAAGGATTTGAAGAATTTCAGAAGCAGAATTCTTGATTCAAGAACGTAGAAATCAGATTGTAGTTTTGTTTTAATGCAGAATCGTGATGAATTTTGTGTAAAAACATCTTTTAGAATCAGAACTGCAATATTTGGCTTCTAGAATCAAGGAAACGAGAGGTAAAATTTCCAAGGAGGCATAAATCCAAAAATCAAATTTCAGAAATGAGGAGTTGATGAAGCAGGACCTTGTTGCAGGAATCTGAACGCTGTTGCTTGCTGATAGTTTTTTTTTTTTTTTTTTTTTTTTTGTGTGTTTGGAAAAAAATTGTGTAGAATTTGCTGAAAAGAAGTTCAATTCTTTAGCAAGAACCAATCTCTGATACCAACTCTCATGGATTGACAAGGAAATTATCTTCATAGACAAGGGAATTAGGATAGTTTGTGAAGAGACTGAAAAGTTTGGGAGGAGGAGAGAGACTTTTAGACAAGGAGGAGGGTGGAGTTAGACAAACGGGGAGCAATTGCACTTAGGCAATCACTTGATTTCTTTCATTCACCTATTTTTCAGATTATAGCCCAAAGGTTTACTTATTGACTAACACAAGATACCTAAATTAGGTGTATTTCCAACTGGATATCACTTAGAACTACTAACATACAATTACAACCATGTATTGGTTAACAATTATTAAGTGACTTGTAACATGATGCGGAGTCTTCTTAGCTTGACTGGGCTGGGCCCTTTGATGACATAGCTGAGTCATACACGTCATGACATCTTTCTGTTATTAGTTCAGGCACTAACCCCCAGCAGTGTTCTGCAAATTCAACAACTTCCAGTCAGCCTTCAACCACTTCTAAAATTCAGCAGCTTCTTCCAATTTATTCTTACAACAGTTAGTTAAGGCCCTCGGGATCAATCTGGAATTATTTTTTTTGGATGTAGGTAGCATCTCTGATGTAGCCATCTGATGTAACAAGAGTCTTCTTCTGATGTGGCAATTGTCATATAACAAATGACAATCCTGATGTAACAAGCCTACCTAATCATCTTTTGACAGTGTTGCTGATCTATTCATCTTATTACTCTGCCACTTCATATCAACACTTCCCTGCTGAAAGCATCCTTATCCTTGAGGATGGAAAGAAGGAATTTGTGCTAATATAATCACCGTTTGGATAAGTGTTGGCATTCTTGACTTTGTGATTAATTGGATATGCGAATGTTGGTGTTGTAGCTTCACTGAAGTTTCTTCCTCCTTTTGGAAAAGCTTCAAAAGTCTAACTAGCTATCTACATACTACTGCTACAGCCTGTTGTTTAATATGACTATAGCTGCATTGACCAAAATTGCTATTGTAAGTATGACAAATTCTTATGTTGATATTGAGAGAGTAGTTAATTTGCACTTGTCATGATGCTTTATTAGTGAAGATGTTGCTTTAGTTTGACCTCAATTGTGTGGCAAAAGAGATGATGAGTGGCAGAATTTCAAAGGTATTTGTGGTTTTCCTACTTAAGATCATGTTGGGCTATGAGATTTGTTTGAAGTGGTTCTGAAATCTACAAGCAAGATTGGAGCCAGACTAGATAAATTGATTATGGAACTTGTTGGTGATGTGCATAATGGTTGCTGTCGAGTTTGCATTGATAGTTTATGCTTGGTTGTGAAGAATTGGTGGTCAGGGTGGAGAAGTATTCAAGGGTCATGGTTGAGTAAAATGTTCAAAGTACGGCTACAATTGGTTGAAATTGTGGGATATGGTGGGAAGACGTAGGAGTGGTCTGGAACAGCTTGTGACTCTTCATTACCTTGTGATCATTGTTTACCTCTATTGCTGAATCTGGATCTGCTCTAGCTTGATTTATGCAGATGGCTTGTGCCTCAGATTCTTCTGTTTCTGGTTTAGCAAGTATATACAATTGCAGAACTTATGTGGCAGTAGTCTTTAGGGGTATTTTTGCTGAAATCAGTATGCCTTTGATTTGTTGCTGAAATTTATTTTCTTTTGAATAGGCATGAGTGCACTCAGCTGCTGTAAATTCAGTGTTTTCAAGATCAGTCAGAAACTCATATTGGTTTAAGCAAGTAATTTTGCTGTCATCTCAGAGCATGGTGCAAAACAATCATTACCCTCACAGCCTGATTGCCGTAAGGCACTCAAATGGTCCGGTAGCAGAAGCCGAACTACACAGCGCTGAACTACCGAGCTTCGAGGGCCTTGTGCATTGCCGGGTTTTTCTGTACCGAACCACTCTTTGCTGAGTCCATCAACCCATCAAGGTGTAGATCGCGATCCAAACTACTGAGTTGATGACCGAGTTGTGGAGCTTAGCAGGGTCCGACCATTGATACTAAACTACTCTTGTTACTCCTGTAAGTGTGCTAAGGCGTGCGAAGCGGGGTAGTCACATGGCTATTATTTTCTTCGAGGGTATTGTTATATTAGAACTCTGGGTGCCATTAGGGTTACTTTTCGCCCAATAAGCTAGTCTGAAACCAATTTAGGGGCTATTCAGGTGTTTGGAAATTGTGTAAACTCTTGGGGACTGAAAAGCTTAAGACACTTCTTGGTAATTATTCTGCTCTCCTAGAATTCATTCCGGGTTTATTTGTATTAATTTATGGTCAATTTTGTGATTAAATTTCGATGTTAGTTCCATTATATGTTGACTCCATTTGCTGTTGGTGAATGAATCTCCCATTTTGTGATTATCAGTTATGTGGCTTCACTTCAGTTAGTTGATTGCTGACTGTTTTGCAATTTGTGGGTTCTGAACGAATTGGATTTGAGCTTGGTATTGAATTCTGGAACAGAGTACACAAATCATGCAAACTGAGGAAAGAGGACTATAAAACCGGAATCATTTAAAATCTGAATATTACTCAATGAATACAAATCAAAACTGTGAAGAAATAAATCAAACCTACAGCAAATTCTTCTCTTGCTGCCACCCAGAAGCTTACTCCTTTTTTACTTCCCTGTTGCGGCACTCTTCTTTTCTTTTGCTCACTTTTGTCTGCCCAGTAGCATTTAACGTCTTTCTAGTGGCTGCCAGCAGCCTTATTTTTTCTCCTTCCTGCTGTACGCATGGCTTTCCTTTGTTTTCTTTTTTCTTTTTTGCCGTCAAAAGATTGCCTTTTCTTCTTTTCCTGCTGTCTGGCATTTATTTATTTCTTTTTTTCCTTGTTTGGTTTTGTCCATATTTTCTGCCCCTTTTGATTTCCTCGTGGTATAACTATTTATCTGTTTCCTTTTTGTGTGATATCAACTTTTAAAATTCTTCCTTTGAGCTTGACACATTAGGAAATTACAGTTAACTAAAATAAGCACAAAAACTAACGAATAACAGAATATTACTTAGGGAAAACAATAAATAGATGAGAAATAATTGTAAGTTTTAGTGTCAATCAATAGGCCTCAAGCCCATATATTGAAATCACTAAATATGGAACCTTAACTTAAAGCTAGAAACTACATTGTCTTAAGTTAAATGATTCAATGTACATATCAAAGTGTTTGCAAGTACTATAATGATTCATATCTTCATCCCAACGTGAATATAGTTCCTTGAAATCAGCAATGTATAAGTGAAGGATGAGCAAAATACTCTTAATGGACCTATAACAGATTTTCTGTTGAAGTACTTAAAATTACAGGTACTTCTGATAGAATACCTATGTGAGTGTGAAGTGGGCTACTTCTTAGAGTTCAAGGACTCGACTCTGATTACACTAATGAAAGGATATGGACACAGTGTTGGATATTTTGAACTTTAAATGATGTTAAACTTTGGTGTGAATTAGTGTTCAAATAGTCAAATAGAACTTTGGTTCAAAGCTAGTCTACCCCACTATTCTGACTTATAAAATATTTTCAGTAAGTGGTGGTTCAATCTCACCACCATTTTGCTTAAGGTTATGAGATTATCAAGAATATGGAAAATTTTCAATATTTTGAAAATGGTGGGAGAATGTTGTTTATTTTCAAAATCATTTAAGGGAACAAACCAGAAACCAATATCCCAAGGAAACCAAAGTCCAAGAGGAGTTTCAAATTGGATGACCGAAGTCCCAGAGAAGTCAGGGTTCCCAGTGAAGGGAATTAAGCTTGGTGTGAGACCAAAATGGAGTAACCCATGGCAGCGCGATGTGGCAATAATGTTTAATTTCTTAAAGGTTTTTGCTTGGTTTCTCAACCAATTTAACTTCTAACTGCCAACCGCCATGAAGGGAAAAAATGGATATAACCTGAGCAGGTACAATAGTTTGGAAGAGGTGCGATAATAGTCTATAAAAGGCAAAACTTGGCTGCAGTAAAGTATATGAAACAAAACCAAATCATTTTAGTGTTCATTTATTGCAACAAAGGCTAGACAATTTTCTGGTTGTTGAAGGTTCTTGCTCGTTTTTGTTAGTGCAAAATAAAGTCAAACAAAAGGCTTTGTTTTATCCTTGTGCCAATTAGCATTCACCTGTGGGCACTTGTAAGGGTTGAATATAGCCTTAAGGAAAGTGGCATTGTTATGCGATGCCTTTCCTTAAGTTTCAAGTCATTTCTCCTTCCCATTTCCTACAATAAAGAAAATGTAGGCTCATAACGCTGAGGATGCAAATCTGCAAAAGTATCTTTAACCCCC
>JAODPA010085421.1:14197-25101 GCA_025585075.1 Nepenthes mirabilis
TTTGTTTGAACATGGACAAATAATTTGATGAAAGGATGTCTTTGCCCCTCTTTTGTAGGCTTGCACCATTTCGAACACCCAATTTGTCTATACTGTTTAGACCATTTCTCACAGATGGCATGTTGTTTCTTGAAAGATATCAAACATGACTGCAACCAACATCTGCATAATCTCAGCTAAAGGTACTCCTATAATGCCAGTCTCACAGCTATGTGAGATAGAAGCATATGAAAAGTTGAAGCACTTATTTAGTCAAACATCTTAATAGGTCCTTTGCTGGGCTTCTATGCATGGGATATAGCAAATTAAAATTTGCAAGTGGTAAAAGTAACTGAAATATTGGCCTATATATCAGCTTGTGTTGCTTACCTGTACATTAGCTCCAATAACTGAGACTTTGGATCCTAATTTTAATATGGACAAAATGAAGCATAAACATCTGCTAATGCCTACTGATTGATTTCAGGTCTATATTCCTGCTGTCTTGGAGAAAAGAAAATTGAAGAATGGATCCTACACTGTTAAATCAAAGCCACTATTTCCCAGATGTGTCTTCTTGAGATGTGTACTGAACAAGGAGATTCATGACTTTATAAGAGAGTGTGATGGAGTCGGAGGTTTTGTTGGATCAAAAGTTGGAAACACGTAAGCATTCACAATTTTTCTTGTTTTGTACGTTCATTTTGCTTGAGCTATGTGAATGTGAACTTCAGTATTTTTTTACGAGCGATTGAAGTTTCCTTGATCAAAACTTGAATTTACATATATCCAAGAGAAGCCTGTGGAGTAGTTATGCCAAACTTGAATTTCAAGGTAAGGCAGAATCTTTCTGCATATGCATTCCCTGAAAGGAGTATCAAGTTAGTTAAAGATTATTCAAAGATCGATTGGCCCCGCCTTTAAGGATAACGGTGATTTGGGCTATTGTGGTTTGTTATGAAGTAGCTTCAAGCAACAACCGATTCAGAAATATCAAAGTACAATAATGGAATTTTTACTGTAAAATTGTAATGAAGTAGGCAAATCAGTGTCATGGACGGGAAAAACAGTAGCTAGATCTTTGCCATGCTAGGAATTCAGAAATGTCAGCAATTTATAGCACAACATAGCAGCAGCATGGCAGCCAGTATCCAGGCCAGCCTAACAGAACAATCAGCTGTTCCTATAGTGAAGTAGCTGCTGAAGTTAGGTGATGCATCAAAAAACAGAAAAAAACAGGAATAACAGCATACTGAACCAATTAACAGTTTTTGAAATGCAGCATCTAAAATTAACAGTTTAGGCATACTTGTATTCTTGTATTCTTTTTTATTTTAACAGAAATAAGTCGTGAAGGAGCTTATAAATAGAAGCTTCTGTAAGGAAGGAAGGCACGAATAAAACGAATGGAATGAAATACTGAATACTCCTCCTCAGTTCTCTCATTTCCTTTTCCTATATCTGTCTTCTTACATCTCCTTCCTCACCCTCCTAAATTTTCCTTTCATTTCTCGTGCTTGTGTAATCGAGTTGGCAATCCCAACCACTTCATTATAGAATTCTGGAAATTGCTTGTTTAGAATCTCCGTCAACATTATTCTTTAAAGGTCCCTTAAGGTGGAAGCTTTTGCTACAACAATAGGCCTAGATGAAGAAGTGTTCCCTTGGTAAGATCTCTCCTAATGAGTTTGCTTGAAAGAAGTTTTGCACATTTTTTTTTTTGCTTTTTTTTTTTTCAATATTGAGTGCTAGCTTCCTACATCATTAAAAGACAATTAGGGTTTCAAACGAATTGAAATACCAATATCATGATTTAAACCTCCCAAATAACATGCGATGGTTTCTTCTTTAGGTTCAACAATTTCACACTTCAACATGAGCTGTTCAAATTTAATGATGTATTATTCAACGAACATGTCAAATTGTTTCAGATTATGAAGTTTGTGGAAATTTTCTTTTCAAACAAATTGAAATGCCAATATCATGATTTAAACCTCCCAAATAACATGCTGATGGTTTCTTCTTTAGGTTCAACAATTTCACACTTCAACATGAGTTGTTCAAATTTAATGACGTATTCTTCAATCAACCGATCAAATTGTTTCAGATTATGAAGTTTGAAGAATTTTTCTTGCCTACCATTCTCTGGCATGAATATTCTCACTAACTCCATTTTTATTTTCTCCTAATTGTTGATCTTGCACTTTCGATCACGTTCTCTTGGTTTCTTTGGATTTTCTTACCAAATAGATGCATATTTTTTGAGTTCAAGAACCACAACCAATTGAGGAACTCATCCAGTTGCATTTGACCTCCGAAGTTGGGAATCTCAACCTTGACTATATAATCTTGAGGTTTAGCATAACCTCTTTGCTGTCACCAATGTTGTGCAGATTCATCACTAGAATCATGAGTAGAACCAAGATAAAACAAAAATATTTAAATGTTCACATTCACTACTATTTGGAGAGGAAAAAGAAGAATGACACTTCATTGTCTATCATTTTCCAAACATCATAATTTGCTCTTGGACTTGACGTGTACGAAAATCCATGAGAACAAAGAAAAGTGCACCAAATTTTCATTGGCAAAATGCCCTGAGAGGATGGAATGAAATATCATCCATTCTTTATCAAAATTGAGCTATCTAATATCGATATTTTCCACGATACCACGGAAGAATTATGATATGTTTCCTTATAGATGATATATTGTCTGATATTTTCTGTTATGTTAGATTTACAAAAAAAAATTTTTTGTTTCTGTTATATTTGATATCGATACGTAATGTGCAATATATCGAATACCAATGTTGTCATCCATGTCTAAGAGCAGCTTGATAAATGTCAATTTGAAAAATAAGTAACTAATCACCCGGAATAAACAAGAATAATTGTTTACTGCTGTTTAGAGTTACAAAAACTGATCATCTAGATTATCACTCTTTAGATATATAGGACAAAAACTCACTACTCTTATAAAGATATAGGACAAAAGCTTACCACTCAAGGAATCCACCAAGAGAGATAGAACTTAGATAGACAAGCTCAAGGCTCAATCTCAGTAATGATAATCAAAGTCTGCCTTACATTGTCCATGATTTGGATACTTATAGAACTGACTTGGAACAATCCTCCAAGCAAAAAGGATGAAAATAAAACTAATCTGTTGGCAGATTCGAGAGAATTCAATAGGCAAGAGAGAGATGAGGGCGTTTATTATTATTATTATTATTATTACAGTGGTGCTACCAATTTGAATGATATGCTCGAGTCCGATCAAAGATATAATACCTGTATCCAAGCGAGTTTTTCCTAACCGGTAATTAATTGTTGAAATAATTGATTTGGTTCAAATTTTCTAATTCGCCCTCCGAAGGATTATAGTTTAGTAATACATCATGGTCTTCTGGGAATCAGCCTAGGCCCTATTATGCTATATTTGATTTAAAAGGCTTATCTGCATAATTTAACTCCACATTAAATCTCGGTCCAAAACGCCCAACTTCAAATACTGGGGTATTACATGGACCTGATAGCTGGGGCCGCCTCTTGTTTCTATGCACATTCTGGTCTGCCATTTTGTGTCTTTTGACCAAGTATTGGGAAGGCTAGAGCATCAGCAGGAGTCTGAGAAGATAATTGATTAGCCAGCAAAACTACTGGAGAAAAATTGGACCTTTTAATATTTTTGGTAATTAGGAAATCCAAATTCTTTTAAAAGTCAGTAATCTTCTACTAGTCAAGTTGGCAAGGGAGATCATTGGATGATAGGAAAATGTTGGCAGTTCTTTGAGAATGTGTCCAAGAGCGAGGAACATTAGAGGAGAGAGAAAAGGGGGACAAAAGTAGGTGGAAGGAGGAAGAGGAAATGAAGGAAAACAGTGGAGGGGTAGAGGAGGAGTAACACTTGAAGCAATCTTTGATGACCCAAGGATTAGAAAACCATCCAAGTTTACAGAGGAAAACAGTGCAGGGGTGGAGTAAACACTACAGATGGTTGGTTCCACCTGCAAGTATATTGTGAAAATGGAATATGGTAATAGCTCTGTAAAATGTTGATTTTGTCAATAATAGTTCTGTAAAACATTGATTTTTTGAGCTCAATTATGTAATTGCTAAACCGGTCTGATCAGGCATTTTTGGAGTCATGTTATATAATCCGTATGGAAAAATTAGGCCCTCACATTCATTGTGCTTGGGTGGATTGGTGTTAGCGAAGGCTCAATAATGAGAGATCTTTGGTCCACTGTGAGTGTTGCAGAATACATTTTTGTGCAAGACAAGCCTGATAGATGTATAGTTTGTGATTTGTTCCTGCTGTAACATTATTCTGAGCCCCAACGAGTTGCAATGCGGATACTTCTTGGAACCTGCATAGTTGGACTCTGACTGGAAAGACTATGTGCTCCCTGCCCTTTTCTGGGGCCCGACCAGTTTCCTAGATGTATAGCTCCAGTGTAAATGACTGGGTTCATTTTCTGCTGCAGCTAACTTGGAGATTTGCTTGTAAATTCATCGAACCTTGAAATCCAGTACTGCGTTTTATCACAATCAAGCATATGCATTTGTTTCCTTGCCTTGTAATATCCTTATTCAATTTTAAGGCATGCTTTCAGACTTCATATATTATATCTTGTTTGCAGGAAAAGACAGATTACCCGACCTAAACCAGTATCTGAGTTTGACATGGAAGAAATATTCCAACAAGCTAAAGCAAAGCAGGAGAAAGCTGATCAGGATGAGCTGGAACGAAGAGTAAATGATTCTGAGAGATTGAGTCTGGATACCCAGTCAGACATCAACAGTATTGCAGAAGCAGTGGAAGTATCAAAGAAAAATGGACGATCCCAGAATGCTTTAAACGGAAGAAATAAAAAGCTCAGACCAGGTTCAACTGTTAGAGTTTTGTCTGGGGCTTTTGCCCACTTTTCAGGCATCCTTAAGAAGCTGGATTGCAAAAATGGAAAGGTATGTTGTTTCCATCAGGATTATAAATATCAACGGTGGAAGTTATATTCGCAATTTTCTCCCACATTATGCTTAATTGAACCTTAATTAATAAAAGAAGTCATTTTCAGTATCAGGTTTATTGAGAACATGTCATGTATTCTAAATGTGTTTCTTGTTCATATGTTTCCCCATCAAGGATACTTTTGTAATTGCACCATTGTAACAATATATGCCTCATAATGGAAAAATGCAAGATAGATTGTTAATTCCAAAGATCTCTCTCCTCTCTCCTCTCTCCGCTGTCCTAACTCCTGTCTCTCCATGATCACTCTCATTGTTACTAAACACCAATATGCTCTTAGTATGAACTTGTTTTCCAATCAAAATTTTCTGTCCATCCTTGTCCAGAACAAGTTTTGGGCAAACCTCTACAAGAACCGAAGGTTTTGCAAGTTTGTCAGCATACCACTGATTTTTTTCCCATTTCTGTCGTGTCGTGGTGTGTCATTTTCATCTTCTATAAATTAAAGCGAAGCATGTTTGTTGTTTCTTCTCAATCTGTGGGTAATTTTTACCTAGAATCTGCCATGGGAGAGGCTGATTTCTCTAGTAAAGTGCCTGAATACAGTGGTCCACCTTAAGTTACCTCCTGGAATGATGTTTATGGAAATAAAACTGGAGCACATAGTAACAAATCTGCCTGTTGGATTAGTACGGTCAAATTGGATGGTGGCACTTATCCTGCATGCTATTGTTTAATGAAGAGCGTCGACTAGTAGAATAGATAAATGCGGAGAAGAAACCAGTAGCGGATAACCCTCAACTTCAACGGTGGAAATTTGAGAGTTCTTTGGTCATATCTTGGTTCCTAAATTCTATGGAACCAGCTATGTGTCATGAATAACTCTATTTTGATAGCAGTTGTGAAATCTGGGATGCAGCTGCTCAAACCTGGTCAAATGTGGGAAATCTTGCTCAAATATACCAAGCTTGAAATACACTTAAAGACCTGAAGCAGGGAGAGACAACTGTGATTGTGTACCTTGCAAAACTTAGATCTAGTGATGCTGCAAAATATCGATGACTGGTCGATCAAGAATGGGTGATTGACTTTCTATCTGGACTAAATCGGAAGTTCTTCTCAGCACAGATTGCCTCTCCTTGAGACATTTATACAGTAGTGTAACAGGAGGATAACAAGAATCCTATCAGAGTCCAACGGGCTATAACATGGAAAGAATTTCCTTCTTCAGTGGTTGATTCTTTATTCTTTACACCTCATTTTACTCAATCAGGTGTATCTCCAAATGGTCTAATAGCCTTACAGTCTACACTGAATAAACCCACAGTGGATTGCTGATTCGGATGCTTAAAATCATATTGTTGTTAGTTAAAATCAATTTTCATCCTATGTTCCTATTTCAGGGAGAGCAAGTTTGGGTTGGTTTTGGTTTCCTTATTCTCCATTTCAGGTGAAGGATCAATTTTTTTGTAAATCAGCTTTTTTCCCTCTGTCGTACATGTTCCCAAATATCCTCTTGAGTCTTTTGTCCATTGGTTTTATCGCCAAAGAGTTGTTTGTATGACAAATTGACAGTTTTTTCCCCATCACCTTGTGTTTTCCAGGAACTATAGACAGGGAATGTAATTGTTAATGGAATGATACACGGTCACTTATATGTCCTTTAAGCTGGATCACAACAATCAACTGGCTTAGCAAATCACTTTGTACAAACTGAAAGGATATAAAGAAGCCTTATCGTAGATATATTTGTGGCATCAATGTTTGGACACCGCCATTTTGGTGTAATGAAAAATCACTAAAGCCAACATACTCGAGGCACACATCCAATAAGTAGTCTAAGAAGCACTGAGCTTTGTGTAGTCAATTATTCTGGTGTGTAGGGTCCTAGTTGGGCAGCATCCATGTCTACTTGTAGGTGGTTTGTGTTTCTAATTGCTTGTTACAATTAGACAACTTGGATGCGTAGTAAAAGTTGAAGTGTTCTCGTGTTTCAAATTGTCACTCCAGCTCAAGATGGCACTGCACACACACACACACACACAAAGTCATCACGTTCTAGAAATGGAATGTTCTTATTGCCGCCTACTTAATCAACAAGATGCCTTGACAAACACTTGATTTTGGACATACTGGAGGCTCTTCATGGTAAAAGAGATTAACCAAGATAGCTGGGCATGTTTTCTATAGAGATGAACATAAGAAAAATCCTAATAAGTTGGACCCTTGGGCACTAAAATTCATCTTTCTCCAACTCGAAAGGGTTACAAGTGTTACATTCCTCTTACCAGCAATGAAACACGGAAATTTGAAAGAATTGGCATATTGCATTTCGTAATCATTTTTGACAGTGAACTCCCTGAAAATGTTGACTTTGACTGCAAGACTCAATTATTGTCCAAAAACATGCCACAATCAATTATTGCATAATCATTGTAAATTTATTGTATTGACTGATTTTCTGCCTTGTAATTAGAACACTTCACCCCTAAACTCAGTGTTGCTTAGTGAAATGTGTTCTGTATTTACAAACCAGCAAAGAACAATTGTTACTGAAAGCACCCGCCAGCAAACCTTAATCTCTCACTCTCAGCCTCATCCTCACTTTTATACTTGCCATCATTCTGACACTAAAACTTGGTAGCAACGGCGACTTGGCTATGCCCATCCAACTGTTGGCTGTCCCTTCGTCGTTATATCTTTGGTCTTGCTCTCCCTCTACCTATCACAATCTCGATCTTCCCCTCTCTGTCTAGCTTCCTGTCGGTCTTCCTCTCTTTAGAGTGTCCTGCCAGCTTCAATTTTGCTTGCTATGATGACAGACTCAACGGGTGATTACCACAGCAGATTCTCTCCTCAACTTCTGCCACTTGTGTGGGATCCCCAAGTCTCCCCTTCCTCCGTTTGATTTCTCGATTTATGTCCTAGTTTGTGATAAAAGTTTTAGAATTTATCGTATTTATCTAAGAAGCATAAACTCCAATACTGCACCACCAATATGGCAACATGTTATTTCTCTAAAAGTTTCTCAACTTTTGCCACTTGTGTGGGATCCCCAAGTCTCCCCCTTCCTCCTTTTGGTTTCTCAATTTATGTCCTAGTTTGTGATAAAAGTTTTAGAATTTATCGTACTTATCTAAGAAGCATAAACTCCAATACTGCACCACCAATATGGCAACATGTTATTTCTCTAAAAGTTAGGCATCTCAAGTTGACTAAAATTATAATTTCTTTTTGGTAAGAGAATAGAAGTTATAAACAAATGTCCTTAAGAAGCAATTTACTGAAGAAAATAGAGCGAGGGACATTCATCAAAGACATAGTTATTACTTTTAATAGCAAAAATGGAAAAAAAAAAAGAACTTATGTCTAATATGCCGCATCTTCTGTTTATCTGTCTGAATGAAGTTCAATCTTGAATTCCACAATTCTTAGGCATATATGTGATACCATAATGGTGCAATTACAAAAGTACCTTTGAGGGAAACATATGAACGGAAAACACACTAAACATACTAGATACATTCTCAAGAAATTTGCTTATTTTATGTCTACATAGCTAAGACTGATTTGAACAATTGCAGGCAACAGTTGAATTTGCACTATTTGGGAAAGAGACAATAGCAGACCTAGATATCCATGAAATTGTTGTGGAGACAGAATAAATAAATCTTTCATGGTTATTATTTATCGGTGAGTTTGTCCTGCCCTCCTTATCTCTTTGTATCTGAAATAAAAACTGAAAATGCTGTTCACAGCTGATGTCAATCTAATAGTTCAGTTCAGCAGTGCAATGTGAACAGGCAATACGTGTGCTTGAATCAGCAAAACATTCATCCAAAGCATTGTTCATCAGGTTTTGTGGTTCTTTTTGACCGGAGTTGAGATGGATATGCAAGAGTTGCTTATGTTTCTTTTGCATCACCACCCAAGCGAGAAAGTTCCAGAATAGGAAACATCAGATACTTGTGAAGTTTGCATTACGTCAACGACATTTGCTTCTTTAGAACTACAATTAGAGGGCATGATTGAAAAGCGATTAGACATAGCAAATTCACAGTATTCTAGGGTGGCCCTGAATGGTCATAGAAAGCTCTGTGAACATGATTCATGACCCTTACTTAACATATTAGTGAATAATTCTTTTCAAGTGAGATAGTTGGCATCTTGTTAGGCAATTCGTGTCAAGATGATCGGCACGGTGGAAGCCTCCATGATGTTTATAATTACACCGGTTGCAAGCTCACGATGCGAGTTGCTGTTGGGACTTTGGATGGCGAGGCCACAAGGCATATCAACGGGATGGGATGCTGGCAGTGGCAGTTGCCATGAGCGCATGGCTGGTGCTGCGATGCAGTGACGACTGCATATGGACACGGGTGGTGGCAGCATTGATGCGCTCGTGGCTGCTGCAGCGATGTACAATTGCCTGCCTTAGTGATTCAAATCAAATTATGCAAATTTTTACATAATTTTCCCTATCCTTTTATGTTTTCTAGAAATTTAGTTTTAATTTGGGCATTTTAGAAAAATTATATACTCTATTGTGAAAGTTAAAAATTTCCCAAATAGATTCGTTTTGAGCAATAGGAGCAGATGAGTCTGGTGAGGCTGTTGCTGCGATAGGAGCAGCAGAGAAAAATGGCTGAACCAAAGTAGGGCTGGCAGAAGAGGGGGTCTTGCTAACTGGAGCTATCCACAACATCAATCTGCCATGGCTGCCAACAGTTTGTTTGAAAGTGATGGAATTTTGTGAACTGTGTAGTGAATTCAATGAAGCATTAGATGAAAAAAAGAGCAGATTATGGATATGGACCGGAAGGCATACCCCCCTCTCCCCATGGAGATGCTGGTGACAGGTTATTATGAGCATATAGCAATTAGAGCTCGAATGGGGGTACGTAAAGATTCCTCCATTTTCAAACCATGATGTGAGATATGTACGAATGTTTTTCAAACAAATAAAAATGGCAGGCAACCAGGCCAACCCAGAAAACCCTTATATACGCTGCGCTGTTCCTTCTACAAATTCAACAAATCTACATTATAATGGGCCAATTGTAGCTGAGATATTTGCTTTACATGTTGCTGCAATGAAGTGCTGAAATTGAGCAAAAACGATGACAGTTAAGAGGGAGAATCAAAGAATATAATTTAGGTGTTATTGGCTGATTCTGTTAAAGTATAGCTGCACGCACGTGATTTATTTTTCTACCTTCTGCTGCTTCTGCACCCGATTATATTTTTGTGAAAATCAACATGTGGTGGAACTTCATGAATCGATGTCCTCCAACCAGGACGGTCCGTGTTGGATCAAATCTTTTGTAACCCCGCCCTGCACTTTGTCTTTTCTTTCTTCCAGCGAAGTTTGGTTAGGCTGGGAATATTGGCTTCAACTGTTAAACTCCTGATAGCCCCAATAGTCAAACGTTTTATAGCTATCGATGTATACCATGAATTAAGTTTGACATGAGAGAAATCTGTCCTGGGGATTAGATGATGTTGTGCATGAAAGAAACGTGATCTTCATACCAGTACGGTGAGTCATCACCCATATATCTTCCGGACCAATGCAGTTGGCTTCCTGTATCACCCTTAGCCTTCTTTTTAGGACATCAAGTCAAACAGAGAATTTTTCATATTCCAAAATTAATTTGTCATATTGCAAAGATAAAAGTCCATGGAATAAACGAAGAATGCTAAACCATTCTCCGTGTAAACGCCATATAGAGGAGAATGCTACATTGCCAGAGTGATTTGTTTTGATCTTGTAAAGGAAGAAGTTGGCCAATTTGTGGAGACCCGAGCCTGAATCACCAAATCCGACTCAAAATGCTCAGGAAAAAATATCAGAATATAAAGTCATTAAATATTCATAATAATTCTAAAATTATTTAATTGGAAAACTTTCATATCATTAATATATCATAAATATCCAAAACTAAATACAA
>JAODPA010085432.1:0-25101 GCA_025585075.1 Nepenthes mirabilis
ATGCCGATATTATATTAGATATTAACTACGTGCATGTGAAATACCTATATTAGCCCACATCCCGTTCGACGGCGGAGTCCGAGCTCAATCACACATCTCAATCAACTATCATCGGCGGCCATTTTCGCTTCATGCTCCTCGCCGACCAACCGCCGGCTTTCTCCTTCCGATTTCTAAGCTTCTCATCCCTCGCCGGTCGTGTTCCTGCCGAGCAATATTTTGTTTTCTGTTCGAAGGGGTGAAAAATGAAACCCTAATTTAATAAACTAAGAGGTTGTGTCTCTCCTTTCTCACTTTTCGATTATTTAATCTTCGTTCTGTATCGACGGAAGATGGAAATATCTTGTGTATTTCTGACCTTTTCACCCTGCCCTGAGAGATTTCATCATGAATGTTGACGGGCTAAGCTTATTTTATTATTGTGTAAACTGAATGATTAATGCGATGTGTGAAAATCAGAAAATGTTGATGCAGTACAGAATACACGATAAGTTAATTCTTTTCCTTAAACGAATATAGAGCCGACCAGAGTTGAATTATGAATGTTCCAAGATTTTTCTGTTGAATTTTCGTGGAACTTTATGTTCGAGCTAGTGAATGCTTTGTTTGTATGTTTCAAGTATTTTTAGACATAGAGTAGTTTCTGATTTCCTCTATTTCTGAATGTGGGTGCATTTCATGCCTACCTTGGAGGTTACAAACTTGTTAATTGCTATGAGGTTATGATGATGTTGCTTTGTTTCACTGGATGAAAAACATTTATCAATGTTCTGATAAAAAATGGGGAAAAAACATTTGCATATTTGTCTGGGGAAGCAGTAAACTGTTGGTGCTACTCTATCTTGAAGTTGCAGTCAATGTAGTAATCACTAATCATCCAGGGTGGGGGATTTACGTCAATCTTTCATCCATACATTAACCTTTTTCTAATTGATGTTGCAGTCAATCTCTATCCTTGCCGTTCTTTCACTTCTTTTAAATTCTTTTAGAAAACGTTAGGTGTTAGGGAATTTGGTGTCATAACCTTTTTCTTCTAAGAAGACTGATTCGATTATTTCTGATAATTACTTCGTGGGGAAATGCACGTTGACTCATTCGTCTGTTTTACTGATTCATCCTTTTCTACTTCGTTGCTTCAATCTCCTTTATGACCCTTTGATTCAGCTCCCTGTACATGGGCTGTTCTTCCATTTGCTGCCTACGGTAGTCATTAAATTCTCATTATCCAAAATAGAAAATTGTTAATTCATAAAAAGTATTAGGATCCTTTTCTCAATTCAATGTTGTTCTGAATTTTCTGATTCATTCTATTCAATGTTCTCTATGCAAAGAAGAAAATTGTTAATTCATAAAAGTGTATTAGGATCTGATTTTTTATTTAATGTTGTTGTCTTTCTTACTGTGTTTGTTCTTATGCTTGTTCACTTGAACTGGAATAGTGATCTACACGTAGTTCAATTATGTTCAAGTTTTTTTTTCTGCTCTGTATGGAAATACATGGTGAATTTGAATTATAGAATCAGCTTATGTTTCTCAATAATTAAATTGTCCTTTTCTGCTCTTTTCTGTTTCTCCCCATTAGGAGGGATTAGCTTTTTTGGACTATTGCTGCCCTGATAATAATTTCAGTCTTAATGGTGCATTCTGACAGAAAATGTTTGTGCAGGATATTGAGAAAACAGTTGTGTCAATCATATGCAGTTTTACTATTAGATTATGCTAGAAGTGCCAATGGCTGATAAGCCAAGAGTTCGGATGTTAACAATATACCTTTACATACCCAATATCATTGGTGAGTATAGTCGCATTTTGTTGGTTACTTCAATTCCTTAAGTTTATGTGTTAACAAAACCAAAATACAAATACTGATTAGTAATAATGCTTACCCATGATATAAGGACGTGATTTCAGAAAGTTACTGATCATGTGTTATAGATATACTGCAGTGGTTCTCCAGTGATGATGTTGATGTTTTATTTGAAACTTGGTGAATGTTAATGCAGGATACCTCAGAGTTTTGATGAACTGTCTTGCTTTTGCACTATGTTTCTCTCACAAGGGCCTTTTTGTAATTCTCTATTTTACAAGGTAATGAGCAATCTATACTTCCTGGTTCTCTGTCTTCTTTAGGATATCTGGTTTGCGTCGAAGTGATGTATAATGTTTCCCTTCGTTTGCAGCTTTGTATGTGATGCGTTAGATGGTTGGTTTGCACGTAAATTCAATCAAGGTATGTATTGCTATACGAGCATGCTTTCTTTTGTGAATTAGTGGAATGTTGTGGACTGAAATTAATTATACAGTAAACTCCCTCTGTTCTGCCTATGATTTTGGTTAACCTGCTCTTTTGTAATCTTGATTTTCTAGCCCAAGAAATGCTTGAGATATGTTCTATAAACAAATAGCAGTAAATTCAATATTGTATAGATGTGAGTAAGGATGATTTTGCCTGCTTATTTATGGATCCTAAATTTAGCATTCTCTGTGAACTTGTCAATGTCATCTACTATTTCTTGATGATGTGCAAGGTTCAGATTTGAGCCGATATAGATGAATGAAGAATTGCTTCTGAAACAGTGCATTAGTCTGTAAAGTGAATCATAACTTGATATTAGTAGTTCAAGCATAGTGTAAGTGTTAAATTCTTATAATTGTGAATCTGTAGCTTCTACTTATTTTGTCACTATCCCTACAGTGTCAACCTTGGGAGCTGTTTTGGACATGGTGACGGATAGGTGCTCTCTCTCCCCCTCTTCTGCTCCATCTCTAATCTTACAATCTGCTGTGATCACGAACTCTGTATTTGATAATTTGGTCTTCCCTCATGCGTGCATACGTGTGTGCATGAATATGTCAGTATTTATTTTAATAATTCAATATCAAATGAAAATTTCCCTGATACAGGATTAGTACTGCTTGCCTACTTGTGATACTTTCACAGATTTACAGGTATTTTAGTATAATCAAGCTTTTTTAAGGATCATATTTACATTCTGTTATCCATTTGTATGCTAATTATCTAGTGTTTCTGGTTGCAGGCCTGGCTTGATTTTCTTATCATTGCTTGCTTTAGACATTGCCAGCCATTGGTTACAAATGTACAGGTGCTAGTCTATTGCATTTTTGCAGATTTTTATTTAGTTTGCTTAAGTTTCCTAGTGAATTATGTATTGCTGCCTAAATCCTTTTCAATACCAATTGTTGTTAAAGGGCAAGAAAAGTTTGTTTCTCACATACTGTTTCATTGCAGTACTTTCTTGTCTGGCAAGGCCAGTCATAAAGATGTAAGAGACAGCACTAACTGGCTTTTCAAGTTGTATTATAGAAACCGAATGTTTATGGCTTACTGTTGTGTCTCTTGTGAGGTACTCGAAAACTTTGCTGTATATTACTTGGAGAATTTGGTGTATATTTGCTGTGTGTTACCTGACATTTCAATTGCTCAGGTTTTGTACATAATTCTATTTCTTCTTGCGAGGAGACAGAATGAAGATATAATAGATGTATGCAATAAATATTCTAGCAGCCCTTTTTTCGTCCAAGTCTTTGAGATAATTCCTCCTGGTTATCTTCATCTCTGGCTAATTTTATTGTAGGTTTTAATGACATCTGGGAAACAAAGTTTGTCTCTTTGCTTCATGTTAGTTCTGGTCCTCTTTGGATGGGCCATTAAGCAGACAGTTAATGTAATACAGGTAATAGAAACTTCTGTTAGATGGAGTCTAATTCCTAGTCTGTTTAACTGTGCTTCCCTTGCTTATTTTCGTTGTCCTTTCGTTATAGGCATGCTTAAGTGTTTGTTTTTGTCGTTCCCTTAGAGAATGATATCCCATGCAGCTTAGTGAGATGGGCATCTACTGACATTTAAAAAAAAATATTTAAAGGGAATATATATGAAAAGGAAAATGAGTTACATCGACCATGCTCTGGAAGGCAAATGCCTAGCTAGTGGTATATGTAATAGTTGTGTCATATATGCTGGCAATGCTCAGAAGTGCACATTTTCTGTATGAGTTCCATTATCAACATCTGAGCATTGGCAGAATTTCTGAGTGAATGGACTGTGAAATCTAGATTAAAGAAAATGCATGCTAGTGGTCTTTATTTGTCGTCAGATTGTTCGTGAAGAATCACAAGAACAGACCCGACATCTTTTTATCTAATTTATACTCCTTTGCAAAACAATTTTCTTGTCACCAGCCTTGTTCTGTCAATACAATGAAGATGAGACAATTTTTTTGAGATGGAGTGGTAGCAAATTTTTCTTCTGGCCAACTAGTCAATGTAATAACATAAATGGATATATTGCATTTCTATAAACCAAACTTGTCAATTTTTTCTGCTCCCTCTATGCAATCAACGTTTTGGGTGGGAAGCTGTATTCCCAGATATAATCTCAGCTTACAGGGTGATCTTACGGATCTCATGTTCGAATATTGAAACCCTAAACACTGCGGGATTCTACAAATAATTATTTTGGTCATTGGTAAACATATGGCACCATGCTTAGCTGCTTGACCACTGGTGCTCAAAATCTTTGACAGGCTGTCTGTAGACCTTGTATGTCTCAGATCGGTTCTGCTTACTCTCCTTTACTACTGTAGAAATGCTACTAAGTTTGCCTTGGAATTCTGTTACTATTCTATTCTGCGACCGGTAAAAGAACATTGATTTTGGTACTTTATCAGTCTTCTTAAACAGTACCTTATTTTGTATCTGAAATTCTGTTCTTCTCCTGCCCTTTCACTCATTTAAATCATCTTGTGAAGCTTTTCTTGCAACAAATACTGTTAGAGTCATCTCATTTTCCAACGGTGATGATTTTATCGTGGCAACTTGGATAATTGGATTATAAGATGGGTCTGGCATATTTTCATATATTGTCATAGTCCTACCAATCCAAGTTGATAGTATGAAATTATTACCGTTAGGAGTATTTGGGGAGGATAAAAAGAAGAGGAGGGCCTAACAGGTCTCTGTTTCTTCTTGCGGAAAAATAACCGCTGCTGTTGAGCTTTGTGCAAATATCCTTTAATCCTGATGTTGCTTTTTTTCAGTTTCCTCCCAGTAAAATTGGCTGTGATTTGTCTTTTCATGTTTCTAGATGAAGACTGCTGCAGACGTCTGTGTGCTTTATGACATCAATATGAAGCAGAAGCCATGAAGAAGTTCATTGTTCATAACAAGCACAGCAGACTTTCGGTAATTGTGGCAGCTTGTGTGATGAGGCGGTATGGAATTTGGTTGTGTTCTTGCTTGTTTTTGTGAATTGTGATGAGTTTGGTGCAGTGCTGTTTCGTTTTGATTCTCTTGTTGTGCTTTCTTGATCTCAGATCTTTGCTTGGGATAGCCATCTTGATACATTGATGATCAACTATTTTGCATGTCCAATATATTTGATCCTTGAGTTTTTACCTCAATTAGGGTGGTATTATTAAGACGACATATTTTAGCCATTCTCAATGACTTGATGTTTCATCATTTTGTCCAAACTAGTAGCTCCACATAAAATAAATGAATGGATAAACGTTACGTCACTTGAGAGTGTCCCAAGGTGGTCAAAGGGTATCTTTTCTAGATTTCTATGTAAATTGTCGGCATTGAGCTTGTTTCTATATTCCTACGTGTATCTAGTGGCGTGTTATTTTCTAACATCTCCCAAGTAGTAGCACTTAGATTCCATGGCTAAGGCTGACTTTGATGGATTTTGGGTGAGGTTTGTGTTTGGCCATTGCTTCATCTCCAACATAATTGCTAAAATAAGAAGAGTAGTCGGTGGGTGACAAAAATGTGTGACCCATCACGTTACCTNTAGTATACAATATATCAATAATTATCCAAGAATTAATGTTATATCATAATCACAACTCAAGAGCTATAAAGCTAACTAGACATTTGAAATGTAATAGAAATTTTGCCAAATTTAAGTATCAATTCAACACAAGATTACCACTATATAAAATAAAAAAAATCTTCTCGAATATTATTTTGTCAAAATGAGCCAAAAGTTATGTATTTACACTACCAACGATCGGGTAAGTACCACGAGATTGCCTGACATTTATGGTATTCTCACTACCTATACAGTCCTCCCAAAAGCTAACCTATTGTATATTCATACTATTTATGATACTCCTCATCAATGATATTTCTAATATCATTCTTTACGATGGTCACTACACTATAAATGTCGTTCCTCAAGATCAACGATATCAATATTTATACTGAAATAGTTATCAAAAAAGCATATACTAATTTAAGGTCTTGGAGACTCCCATTCGCGTGGATCCATTATAATTTTCACGCATTTTTCTTTACTTATCTTGCGAATAACAATAAAGTATACACACATAGTCTAAATTAACATGAAAAATCAATTAGATTGGAAATAAGAAAAATTTTAAAATAAATTGAACATCCGACTGACCTTATTCAATATTTATTTCAAGCCTTACTAGCCCTCCTAATTGCGTCCTCAAATCCTGATTTCAATATGGACGAGGACCCAAAAGTAGAGCAACACCAATATAGAGTATGAGTATATGGGAGAGAGAGACAGTGACACGTAAAATTTTACGTAAAAAGTCCTCTTCTAAATGAGAGAAAAAAATCACAACACTTTGAGTCCAAGAATGATTATACTATTCAAGTATTTAAGTACAATGGGTAGAGAACAAAATGCGTGGTGAATCCCAAGGATTACTCTTATAAACACAAATGTTCTCTTAGTTGAAAATGTAAGTGGCCTGTTTTTTCTCTCTCTATGGGAATAAATGCAAGAGAAGTAATTTGAGGTCCCTTTGTTTGGTAAACAATAAAGGCTTATATAGTGGTGGTATCCTCCTGCATGGAGCGGCCACGTGGAGGTGGTGTGTGCATAGAAACTTGTCACCAACTTTGCAAATCCCTTTTGCTGTGTTAGAGAGATTGAGTGCATGTGGGCTGGTTTTGTGAGATGTCACTTCAGCAGTGATCACACCTGCTTTGTAGGCCATCATTCCCTATGAAGGTTGCATGTCTTTGTGAAAGTCAGCAATTTGAGCTGGCATTCTCAGTCATCATGAGCTTCCTTTCCATGCTTGTGCTGTTGGAGGCTTCTCAGAGTCCGTGTCCTTGGTGAACACTTTGGGCTCCCTTGAGTCCGCGGGCTTTTAACGCCAAATGTCCTTATCTTTATCAAGGTCTTTAGTTTCTGTCACGTCCACGAATGTTTGACAACAAATACCCTTAGGCTTCAACTGAGGACTCGCGTAACACTGAGTCTTTGGGCTCTTAGAGTTATATCCTCTATGTCATGTCCTCGGGGTTTAACTGGAGTCTGTGGTCTTTTACGGAATCCTCGAGTATCTTACAGAATCCTCGAGTCTCCAAAGTTAAGCTAACCTCTCAGACTGATTCAGCTCTTTGGGCTTCTCGGGTTGTGGACCTAAGTTCTCGAACCTCTTGGACTAAATTAGCCTCGCGGACCTTTTGGAACACGGGCTAATTCGCTGAAACAAGTTCCTTGATCGGGTTGTGAGTAGCCACTACCCATCACTAACCCCCCATGTCAAGAGATTCGAGAATCTTAACCTTTGGTATATGTTATTCTAGGATTGACCTGATCTTTCAGAACGTCCCTTTTTGTCCGCAGTTTAATGCTTCAATTTTCAAGAGTAAGCTTTCCAAGTGTCTGCGAATTTTTTCTAAATGACTCGGTCAGAGTCCTTCTGATAAAGTGATCATAGTCTGATGACTGAGGAAATCATCTGAGGACATTACTGGAACTAATGATCTGCATGGGCATTGTTCGCGAACTTTTATCTTGGGTCTGAGGCACTGCACTGCGCCGCCATGTGGCACATTAATACCGCATCATCATGGCGCATTAAATGCGCATCAATTCCGACCCTGGGGAATTGAATGGATAAACGTTACGTCACTTGAGAGTGTCCCAAGGTGGTCAAAGGGTATTTTTCCTAGATTTCTATGTAAATTATCGGCAATGAGCTTGTTTCTATATTCCTACGTGTATCTAGTGGCGTGTTATTTTCTATTGGAATCAACATCTCCCAAGTAGTAGCACTTAGATTCCATGGCTAAGGCTGACTTTGATGGATTTTGGGTGAGGTTTGTGTTTGGCCATTGCTTCATCTCCAACATAATTGCTAAAATAAGAAGAGTAGTCGGTGGGTGACAAAAATGTGTGACCCATCACGTTACCTGAAGAAAAATATGCAGTCTTTTAAAATAAGTTTAAAAAGGAGTGAAAGTATAAATTTAGTTTGAGAAATAAAATAAAGTAAAAATAAAATATTTATTCTCAAGGAATATACTAGGATGATAATTGAGTTGGAAATTAATATACTGTAAGTGAAAACTACTAAGAAATCGTATACTATCTATTCCTGCAATTGTATGAAAATAAACAAATTAGAAATCATGAAAATAAATTCCCTGGAAAATGAAAATGAATCTATCATATTATTGTTGGGGGGACACCACCCATTTTAGAGAGTAGTCTCAGACGTTCTTCCTCAACTAAGGTGTTAAGAGGTTTCAGTCAAACTCTTGCATGGCTCTCAAACAGTCTACCTATTGCAATGGTTGTTGTTGCAAGCTTGATGATCGATGAAGGTGATAACTATGGCTCCGAGAAGATCTGTCTCCTTACCATATCTTCTGGTCCTACTAATAAAAAAGAGTAAGAACAAATATAATCTCTCTATTTTTGTTTACTCCAATGTCCTTTTGTTATTGTCTACTTAGGGTATCGCTACCTTGCTTGGTTCCTTATCTTGGTCTCAGGGTATATTGCCTTGGACTTATTTAAACTTCTTTTGTTACATATTCAAGAGAAAGGCCATCATTGCTAGCTTCCTGTGAGGAATTGATGCTTGGCAGGGCTTTTAATGACACGCGCCTTTTGAATTGTGCTGGTTGTTTAAGTCTTCCCTTCCTTTGTCATCTTCATTCGTGCCTTAAAAATTTTCAAAAGCTCGAAATTATCTCTGGCGATTTCTTCTTTCTTTTTCTTCGATTTCTTGGACATCTTAATAGCTCCAGGAGTGAAAAACTTTACTTCCTCGCTGATGATGGCAAATCTTGAAGCCATATGAGCACGGTATAGGATTCCAAGTTCGATGGGCATGGTGGTTCCTGACCCCCATGAGAGGGCTTACAGTCCTCCTGACAGTTTTATTACCATCTATGAATTCCACCTTAAAGTTGGTCTTCATTATCCCATGCCCTTGGAGTTTTTCGAGTTAATGAGGGACCTCCAAGTACTTGTGGCCAAACTTCAACCTAACACAATTAGGTATCTGATCTCGCTTTGTGTCTAAGCTCGTTGCCACCATAAGATCTTTGATGCTGTGGGCTTGAAGGCCATTCTGAGATTTAGCCACAAGTAGAATTAGATCGTAACCACTCCTCGCCCTGAGTTTTTTGCCATCAATAGTGGAAACCCTGATTCCACTAAGTGGTGGAAGAACATATTCTTTTTTCCTTGGCGTGTGCGAGAATTCAGCCATCCCTAATATGTGGGGCAACGTGGAGACCAAGTTCTGCAAGAACGTCATGCCCAAGGAAAGGGTTGCTGCGAAGGATTTTATGGACTTGCTGCTAGCCAGCCTTGGTTCTTTCAATAGGAACAAGAAGAATAGGTGGCTAGGACCCGAGTCCATGGAGAAGACCAAGTAGGAGCCTCAATCCAGGGACTCTGGTAGCCCTTCTACTCCCTCAGAAAAGAAGAAGAAGAAGGAGAGTAGAGCTCTGAGGATTGAGGAGTCGTCCGAGCGGCCAAAGAAGAGCCGCCGGACGGAGACTTTGGAGCGTCCCACGGTGATCTTTTAGTATCATTCCTCTTTCAATGATAGCTCAGCTTTTATTGAGCGGCTAATAAGGAAGAAGGGGCCAGTCCGGGGAGCTGAAGGCCCTGGTCGTCAGTTGTTGTGGAGCCTGTGGAGCAGCCCTCCAAGGTTGTAGGCCTATCCGTGAAACTTTTTGTTGCCCCTCCTCCTCTTTATAAGCTCATGCCTGATATTCCTACCGTTTTCACCAGAGAGGCTTCAGACTGGATTGACAACCCATCCGAGGACATTATCGAGGGTCAGGCAGAGGAGGAGATTGAGGCGATCCGGGCCGAGGAAGCAGTGATGATGACTCCGACAATGACTGCTAAGGCCGAGAAAATCTTGGCCGCGAAGTTGCTCACTGACAAGACTGCTGAGCTCCCTTGCCTTGCCATCCAAGTCTTCTGTCCAATTGAGCTCCTGTCCGATGTCCATGACGAAGCCCTGGTCGAAGACGTCACTGGGACTTCTCGTGCCACTGAAGTGGAGACTGGGGTCGTAGATCATTTTTAGGCAAGTGAGCCCCAAGTCCCTGACTTCAGTGAAGTTGTCCATGCAATCAAGGCCAGGCTTGAGATTTCTATGGTATAGGAAGCAGCTGTGACAATGCCGATTGGATTTGAAGCCCTCGGCGGAGGCATCCTAGTGGAGAGCTCATTTTTCTCTGATGTACATCTCTATTTCATCTTAGGCTCCTCTACTTTCTGGACGGCACTTTAATAACTAACCCTTAGTTTGCAACTTCATGAGCTGGTCAGCCGATTTACTCCAATTATTGATCAGGTCGCCCAGTCTCTCGTGGGCTTATATTTTTATTGATAGTATTTCTTGAGGTGAGCTACGTTCCATGTTTGAGGGACTATCCTTCCCTCCTGGGTTCGTAACTTATACGCCCTATTTGTGAGGATGGCTGAGAACATGAACGGTCCCTCCTAATTTGGGGAGAGTTTCTTTCGATCGGTATTTTTACCAGTAGCCTCAGTGCTTCTTAGCACTAAATCTCCTACTTCAAACTGATGTGCTCTTACCCACTTAATGTAATACCGGGTGACCCTCTACTGGTACGCCGCTGTACACAACCTTGTTGCGTCTTGGGCCTCTTCAAATAGGTCAAGGTTCTCCCGTAATCTTTGTACATTATCCTGTGGGTTGAAACTCTCCACTTGTAGGCTGGATAGTCCAATTTTCACTAGGACGACTGCCTCAACCCCATGACACAGGTCGAAGGGAGTCTCACGTGTTGGCTCATTTGGTGTTGTTCCGTATGACCATAGTGCTGATGGTAGCCCGTCAACCCATGAGCCCCCAGCATGCTCTAACTTCGTCTTTAGTCCGTGCAATATTGTGCGGTTCGTGACCTCCATTTACCCGTTGCACTGTGGGTACGCGACTGATGTATGCACCAGCCTTATTTTTAGGTTGGTCCAGTACCTGGTGAACCTCTTTTCAGAGAATTGGGTCTCATTATTAGTCACAATGTATTCTGAAAGTTTGAACCTGTATGCGATATTCTATCTAACGAAGTCTGTCGCGTTTTGCGCAGTTATGCAAGGTAATGGCATGGTTTCAACCCATTTGGTGAAATAGTCGATTCGGCAATCAAGAATTTTTTCTATCCAAACGTCGTTGGCAATGACCCAAGTATGTCCAACCCCCATTGTGCAAATGGCCTTGGTGACTGTAGAGCTCTCAGTTTTGTGTGCATCTAGTGAGTTAGGTTGCCGTAAACTTGACAATTTTCACATTTTCGTACGAAATTCATGGTGTTGTACGTCATGGTTGACCAATAGTGTCCTTGCCTCATCAGTTTGAAGGTAAGGTTCTTATCCCCAATGTGGGATCCATAAATTTCAAGGTGCACTTCTTCGACAGCGTAGTCTGCCTCTTCAGAAGTGAGGCACTGTAGATAGGGGTAGAGAATCCTGGTCGATACAACCGACCGTCCATGATAATGTACCACCCTATCGTCTTCTTCACCTTCTTGACTTCCTCTACGTTTTCAAGCAATATTCCATCAGACAAATACCTTAAATAGGAGGTCATTCGATTGTTGGTATCGGATATCTGCATCACATTTGGGTCGGAATCTTCCACACTTGGTTTTTCGAGGACCTCGCGCATTCCTCAGACATATTGCTCTAAGTCTCCCAAGATTGCTGCTTTCACGAGTTGGTTGGCTTTTTCGTTCTCTTCTCGTGGGATGTGGACAATTTCTACATTCTCAAAAACCAAGACTAATCCGCAAACTTTTGAGAGATATTTGAAAAGTTGTAGGTTGTTTGCTTCCAAGTTTCCTCGAACTTGATTGACAACTAACTCGGAGTCACTGTAGACAGTCAAATCCTTGGTCAAGCACTTCTTTACTAATCGTAGGCCCGCAAGTAAGGTTTCGTATTCTGCGACGTTGTTAGTCGCTGGGAACCTGAGGACTATCGAGTATTTTATCTCTGATCCTTTGAACATCCTCAACGCAACGCCAGTTCCACAACCATCCTTCATAGAAGAGCCGTCCACATGCAGAGTTCAGACTACTGGGTTGTGTGATTCTTCAGCATCACAAGTGTCCGAGGCCTCAAGAGTTGGGGTCGTGGTTTTAAGAATAAAGTCTGCCAAGGCCTGACGTTTTAGGACCAACCTCGGGTGAAACTCTATGTTAAACTCTCCCAACTCAATGGTCCACTTGACCAACCATCCCGACATTTCTAACTTCTACATAATCGCTCTCAAGGGTTGGTCGGTCAAAACGATCACTTTGTGTGATAAAAAATATAGTCTTAGCTTTTTAGTGGAATACATGAGCGCCAGAGCTATCTTCTCCGCATGAGAGTACCTTATCTCAGCGTCAATCAGAATCTTGCTGATATAGTACACAGGCTGTTGCGTATCATACTACTGTCGAATCAAGGTTGAACTCAAGGCTGTCTTGGACACAATAAGGTATAAGTACAACT
Source organism: Nepenthes mirabilis (assembly GCA_025585075.1). NCBI lineage: Eukaryota > Viridiplantae > Streptophyta > Magnoliopsida > Caryophyllales > Nepenthaceae > Nepenthes > Nepenthes mirabilis. The sequence goes on from JAODPA010085432.1 coordinate 12,785, forward strand.
CCTCGCCTAATTGGAGAGAAGTCAACAAAGGGGGATTTGAAAGGTACCCTTGAGTCCTCGTAAGGCTTCTTCGCAGTCAACCATCCACTGAATATCGTTAGTTTTCATCCTTCTTAGGGCCTTAAAAAGCGGTAGATACTTCTCGGCCGATTTGCCTAGAAGTGAGACTATGATGCCAACGTCTTAGTGAACTTCTGGACCTCCTTCACAGTCCGAGGGGACTTCATGTCATAGATGGCCTTGATCTTTTTCAAGTTTGCCTCGATCCCCCGGTGTGAAACAATATAATCCAAGAACTTTCCTGATGTCACTCTGAATGTACACTTGGTTGGGTTGAGCTTCATCTAGTGAGTTCTTAGGACACTAAAGGACTCATCCAGATTTTAGATGTAGTGATCTGTTATTCTATTTTTAATGAGCATGTCTTCCACATAGACCTCCACGCTCCTTCCGATTTGGCTTTTGAATATTTTATTTACGAGCCTCTGGTAAGTAGCACCAGCGTTCTTGAGACTGAAGAGTATGACTTTGTAACCGTACATCCATTGATTTGTCATGAACGATGTGTACTCCTCGTTGTCAGGCCTCATCCTTATTTGGTTGTAACCCGAGTACCCATCTATGAAACTTAGAAGCTCATATTCAAACGTTGAGTCTACAAGTGAATCGATCCTTGAAAGCGGGAAGCTGTCATTTGGGCATGCTTTATTAACGTTTGTAAAGTCGACGCACATCCTCCACTTTCCGTTATTCTTCTTAACCATCACGACGTTGGACAACCAATCTGGACAATGCACCTTTCGTAGGAATTCGGTGTCTAGAAGTTTCTTTACCTCTTTCCGGATAGCCACAAACTTTTCCACAGAATAATTTCTTCTCTTTTGTTGGACGGATTTATGACTGAGATTTAGGCTCAATTTATGGACCATTACTCCAGTTGGTATTCTTGGCATGTCACTCGGTATCCAGGTAAAGACATCCAAGTTTTTTCGTAAGAAATTGATGAGCTGGTCCCGAAAAGGTTGAGGTAGTGAACTTCTTATCTGAACGGTCTTTTCGGATCTCTGGGATCCAAAGGGACTCGGTCGATTGCGTCTTCAGACTCGGCCTGCTGCAGCATCATTTCATCGTGAAGTCCAGATCTTCAATGGGTTGAGGAAGAGGTATCTGCTTAACTTGGAAGAAATAGCATGTCCATCCAGCAACTTGATCTCCGAGGACTTTCCAAATCTCGTACGGCATAGAGAACTTCATTTTCAAATGCGGGATTGAGGTTACGACTCTGAAGACAGCCAGATAACGACGTCCGATGATAGCATTGTAGACGGACATGAGGTCTACTACCATGAACGAGAGGGTCTTGGTCGTTGTTTTCAGATAGGTCCCTAGCGTGACCTCAAGTTAGATGACTCCCTATACTGGCATTGACTCATTACCAGTCCGTAGATGGGTCATTCAATAGCCGTCATCTAGTTTTTTTTAATTCTAATTTAAAAAAGGTATCAAGGTAAAGCAAATTCCTTAAACTTTCATTATCAATGAACACTCATTTCATCTGGTAGTCTAATACTCTATCAGAAACTAGTGCGATTACAACCAGGGGGTTAGATTTGGGGGATGTTATATGGGCCATATCTTTATTACTAAAACTAATGATCACATCCCTAGATTCTACCCTAAGCTTCTTTTGTCGTGCCACTGGATCCTCCCGGGTGCCTTTTCCAGTCGGACGAGTCGATATCATGTTGACGACTCCCGCCGTTACTCGATTCCTTTGATGGTCAGCCTTACCGTCTCCTACTGTTCCGAAAGCTTGTCCGAGTATTTGTAGAAAACAGTTAATGTGACCTCTTTTGATAAGCTCCTTATCTCCTTTTACAGCGTTCTGCAGTCCTCGATACTGTGTCCTCCGCAGTGATGGTAGTGACAATATTTAAACTGGTCATCACATTCGAGATTCTTCAATGCTTTGGACCACTACAGAAATATTTCATCCCGAATCTGTATCAATATATTGGTACGCTAGTCGTTTAAGAGAGTCAGGTTCAAGGGCCTATACTCCCTATTAATGGTCTACTCGAACCTTTGCTACTTCTTGGGCGCTCAGGAGCCTTATTGGTCTTCATATTTTCTTTTCCCCTCTACTATCTTCGGGGGAAAGATTTTCACCTAGACGGGCCTCTATGCATCGTTAGCCTCTTCGCGTCGTTGGCTTCTTCGGCCGCTATGTACGCTCGTGCCATGGCCTCAGGCTCTACGAAGGTCTGGGGCCCTTTGTAGATGAAGTGCTTAAAAAAAGCTCCTCCTTCCAGCACGGATGGGAAGGCGTTCAACTTCACCCTGTCCACCAGCTTCGGGATCTATCAGGCCTCTACAATGAATCGGACAAAAAACGCTCTTAAGCTTTCCCTAGCCCCTTGCTTCATGCGAATAAGGTGACAGGGCTGCTTCTCAGTCCTCCTAGTAGAGGCAAACTGTGAGAGAAAACTGCCTGCCAACTCGCTGAATGATCAAATGAAATTTATGAGCAGTCCATAGAACCGTATCCTCGCATCTCCTTTCAGTGTTAACAGAAAGTATTGACACATCGCCATCTCATCCAAACCCTGGAGGTTCAGATGTTAGCGGAAGTGGTCAAGATGATCCACTGGGTCAGCGCTTCCGTTGTATATTGGAGGGAGTGGCCTCGTTCGGATCTCCATTGTAAACGAAAATTGATGCAGGTCCGTGGCTCCTCCTCCATTGTCTCCACCAAAGACTCGTTGAAAGACCTTGTCCAACTTCTCCTCCACGTGAGGTGGAGCTGTCATTTTCCTCTCATTGAGGTAGTTCCTCAACTCGTAGGTGTCTTGGGCAGCCTGCGGCTCTGATAGACTCCTACCATTGGGAGAAATCTCGTTATGAGGACGCACCTCCTGCATGGAGTGTTCCTTTAAAGAGTAAGGATTTCTCCTCTCTGGACTCTCCTCCTAAACCCGAGGACCCCAGCGACCTTCAAGTCACTGTAGGACTATGCTGCTCGAGGTAACTTGTGTCATCGGGTCCTCATGCTGGCTTGCTTGTCTTGTGGGGTGCTTCTTCTCATTTTCCTTTTTTGGGACGTCACGGTCTGGGAGGCCATGGAGGGCGTCCCCTTTTGCCGCTCATCCATTTTCAAACAAAGCATCTGGAAGGCCTTGGTAACATCGTCCATTCTCATTGTCAGCACTCGGACATAGGGTTCAGGATGTTATTCTATTCTGACGCCCGCAGCAGGGCCATTGCCACAAGAAGCGGCCTCTCTCACTGGGGTACTGGTTTGTCCTCTTGTGTTTACCATTCTTTCAGTTTTTAATTTCTCAGAATATGCATTAACCTGACTCTTTGTCGGTTCCCACAAACGGCGTCAAATGTTACATCCTCAAATCCTAGTTTCGATATGAATGAGGACTCAAAAGCAAAGCAACACCAATATAGAGTATGAGTAGATGGGCGAGAGAGACAGTGACACATGAAATTTTACGTGAAAAGTTTTCTTCTAAATAAGAGAAAAAAATCATGAGACTTTAAATCTAAAAATGATTCTACTATTCAAGTATTTGAATACAATGAGTAGAGAACAAAATGCACAGTGAATTCCAATGATCACTCTTACAAATACAAGTGTTCTCTTAGTTAGAAGTGTAAGTGGCCTACTTTTTCTCTCTCTATGAATGTAAATGCAAGAGAAGTAATTCGGGGTTCCTTTGTTTGGTATACAATGAAACCCTCAAAATTTCATGACTTCTACCAAAAGAGTCGTGGCTTTGTCTTCTCGATTTTCACTTCACGCCCAGTCCAAACGGTTCCCGTAAAATCAAGTTATGCGAACCCAAATATTAACATTAACAAGAAGGAATGTGAGTAATTACAAGAAAAGAGACGGATTACTTGTAAAACAGTTGGGATATGTAAAATATTAATCATTAGAAATCATGAAAATAAATTCCCTGGAAAATGAAAATGAATCTATCATATTATTGTTGGTGGGACACCACCCATTTTGGAGAGTAGTCTCATACGTTCTTCCTCAACAGTCTACCTATCGCAATGGTCGTTGTTGCAAGCTTGATGATCGATGAAGGTGATAACTATGGCTCCTTACCATATCTTCTGGTCCTACTAATAAAAAGGAGTAAGAACAAATATAATCTCTCTATTTTTGTTTACTCCAATGTCCTTTTGTTATTGTCTACTTAGGGTATCCCTACCTTGCTTGGTTCCTTATCTTGGTCTCAGGGTATATTGCCTTGGACTTATTTAAACTTCTTTTGTTACACTTTCTTTTATTTGTCTATCTATAATATAACCCCCCCCTCCTACCTTACATTATATGTTACCTACTCCACCCCATACAAAAAGGGAAAAAATAGCTTTGAAGAATGGGAAGATTATGACAATATTACAATTAATCATAATACAAGGAGGTAATATTTCTTCCGATAATCAGATGATTTAGTTGCTCACAAAAATCCTTTCTAGGCCGAGTGAAAATCCAAATAATAAAAAAAACTTTCCCAAGGATTAGCTTCGTGCTGATGCCTCTTCCTTTGTAGTATAGAGCTTGATTGGGTTCATCTTTTGGCATATAGGCAGCGGCTAGCTATCGCTTATGACTCTCTATAGAATTTGTCTAGTCTGTGTAGTTTGTCAATACAGACTGAATCCAAAAAATGGGCTAATGAGAATGGCTAATCCAAGGCCAATAGCTACCATGGAAGAAGCCCAGGTGAGTTTCTCAGTTATCATTGGGACCCTTTCTTTGAGTGCCTGGCTACATGAACCAATGAACACAGTAAAGCCTCCCATGGCAACAATGGTCCCGACCAGGAACATGCATAAAAACGCTGCTCCGGAAAGCCGGGAAGGCAATGCGAGCGCCGGCAAGACCATCATCAATGCATCAGGTTGAAGCCCATGCATGATCCCGGTGGCAAATGTTGTGAACCCAATCTTCTTTTTCTTCACGATGGCAAAGCTGTCAAGCATCTCATAAACGGCTGCATCACACTCCCCATGTTCTAGGTTGACACAGGGAATTGGAGCTTCGGAGGCCTCTTGAATCCCCATTCCGCCGATAATGACAAGGGTTAGACCGATGACCCTTGTGCCCCAAGTTCTGATGATCTCGATTTGAAGCCGATCCTTGAGGAGTAGAAACAGCAGGCCAAATATCACTTGCCCCGCATCATGACCGCAGCCCCAAAGGGCTCCAACAGCTGCACTTTCCATTCGGGATCGGCCGATCGAGAGTGGAGCTAAAGCAGCCAGGTGGTCGGGGCCTGATAGAGTGTGTAAGCAACCGGCAAAGAAGCCAGTCCAAGCGCTTGTTAGTATCTCGGCATGAAGCAGTCCCTTTCCGACAGCAGCGGCAGCACCTGTAGTCATAACAGCTGTGGGAAAGCTTGCAAAAGCTGGCGGCGTCAAGATCATTGCATGAGCAGCTATCAGTAGGATCACCATTCCAGCGGCAACCCACTGGAAAACAGTTAAAATGCCAACATAACATTCTTGTCAAAATTTAAAGGATAAAGAACTCAAATGCAACAACTATAAATGAAAATATTAATATCGGAATTAGTCATATTAGCAATGTATGACACCATAAGACGCACGTCCTTTTTTTGGCAAATTGAAAGTTCTGGGACAAATATCAACTAATATATCTGATAATATTAGGTATATGGGCTAATATTTTATATATCGATCAGTATATTGCCAATTATGATTATTCCTGTATTATGTTGATGGACGGAAAGGAAAGAAATACGATTGTTGATTTGATGGTTCACATATTATAATGAAAGGCAGGATTTTTAAATTCACTCTCTTGTTCTGAAGTTCACAAGAGGGGGATGGATTGAAATGTCAGTTTCTCATGTATTACTGAACTTTCGTTTGATTTTTAGCAACATAATCTACTGAATCAGGAATCTTTTTCTCAACAAAATCTCAGTAAATTCCATTAAATAGGGTTGATTATATAAATATGTTTTTACTAATTAGCTCAATTTGGTGCAATGTCTACAGCAAATAAAAGTAATTTTGTGTCATTTTATTATGTCATTCTATGTTCTCATTGAATGTTTCTTCATTTCTTTTCTACAATTAAAATTAACTTATTTTTTCTTAATTGTGTTTTATTTAGCTTATATTTTTAATGAACCAAACCTTAGACACTATTCTCTCATCTTATTTTCTATAAATATAACTTCTAAACATTTATCTTTTTTTTAAAGAATCTGTATCATCATTTTCCTTCATCTTAGATGTAGCTTCACTTCAGACAATTAAACTTAGACAACAGACTATATGGCTAACAGTTCAGCTATTCCTAAAACATTACAAAGAAAAAGCTTGAGATAGTTTCCATTTACTTGCCCCTAAAAGCATATATTTCCAGGCTGTAGGCGCCAACAAATATGATACTAATATCAAGCAAACCTCAGTGCTTCATAAGACAGTAACAGCTTATGTCATAAATGGGTCTAAGAATAAGAGCACTGGAGGACAAATGGAGGTTTTACGTATACTTCATCTATATCAATATGGACAACCATGCTGCCTATATACGAGGATTAAGCGACCAGCAATCATACGTTACTGGAGCAAACAATTTAAACAAAAGAGAAACAGCTGACTGATTTTTATCAGTTGTTGAATTTTTTGTTTCATTTTCAGCAATTCATGGGAAAAGGAACCTAACAAAAATCTATGATTTTCCAAATGAAAAAAAAGATCTGTCTTCACGAGGAGAGCAAAACAAAACAAGAAAACAATTGAACCCTATACTTCCCACAGCATGTTTCTATAAGAAAGCCATTTTCCTACTCCACCAAGGACACTGATGTAGCTGGCCAGCAAATAATTTGGAAAATTGGAACCAATCCCAGTCATGGATGTCACTATTATTATGTTTTCACACCACCTTTAGTTGAAGTAACCACGCAGCCAAACTTCGATACCATACTTGATAGCAAATTAACAATAATAACAATGTATAGAGCTCAAACTTAGTGTTGGACTTTTGGTCGCTACATTGTGAGACCTACACCCAGTATACATGATGATGTTCAATTCTGGCATAAGCAGAGGAAATCACTCCATATTCACACAAGGTTCCACTTAAGTAAATGATTTCAATGGCTCGGAAAACCAACATATGATGGACATCTGAAGGAAGCATGTGCGTAACTCTGACAAAATGGTCACACTTAATACACGTCCAATGCACACATTAGGGTAGATTGGATAGAATGGCTACACACATTTGATGCACGCATGAAGAGAGAACGTGCATGGGCAGTTCAACATAATTATGCATGACAGACACACGTGCCACGATAGATTCTAGTAATTATTTTCTCTTCATGTTCAAACACCAATTGACGCCATTCAAATGCCAGATACATTTTTAAGTTTTTTTGCTCTATTTTGGGGTAGTTTGAGTATGAATTATCATTAAAAAACCTTGAGCAACCAATTTTGGGATAAAAGGGGAAGAGAGGTAGGAGATTTAGTGAATTCTTGTGTGTTTAATTACATTCCGATATTTATTATCTGGGGTATGTTGTTTTAGTTGATGTGTAGAATATGTTTACCAGTGGATTTCTTTCATTTACTCTCTGTTTTTTCATTGCTCGATTTTTTTAAGTTTGTGGTCAATTTGAAGGTGATTTTAAAATGTTTATTGTAACCGGACTTCCAAAGTCGTGACAGGACTCATATAATAGCGAAGAGCTTTCTCCCGTGGTTTTTTTCCTAAGTTGAAAAGGGTTACAACGTAAAATTCACGTATTCATTTTTGTAAATGATTTTTTTACTCTGAATGTACGTTATCGTCTAACCTTTCCAAGAATTCGAACGAAGTGTTTGATAGTTGATCTTGGTACAAATTGTTTTTAACTTTGTGTGACAAAGTTTGGATTGATCCTAACACTAAACTGGGTTGAATATAAATCCATTTTCGTTATTTCACTCATTTTAATGTAATATTTTTCAATAGTAGAAGTAATTTTAAATTATTTTTTATTACATCATTTTAAGTTTTGATAGTTCTATATTTTTTTTTCTCTAACACAATTTATTGCCTTTCCTTATATGTGCTTTTTTGAATTACATTTAACTCCATTATGAAAATTCTCATTTTCATAACAACTCACTTTTATACATATTGTTGTTTGATTGGCCAGAATTCTAATATAATGTGTCTAATTATCATATTATAAGCTTTTCCTTTCAATTTTAAATGTATACTTGGAATGCAATGTGCACCCAATACTAATCTCTATTTTAACCAATCATGGTTAATTTATGGGTCACATTGTTGTTAATTTCTCTATTTTCTTTAATTACAGATCCAAGTAACAAAATCTCTCAATCTATTTGATATCAGTTCATCATTTCAAATAATTGGCTTTTTTGTTTTGTGTAATGAAGAAACCCGCCTCACTCCGGCCATCCAGTATGAAGTAGAAGGGATACATGAACCTTATACAGTCCATAATTGTATTACTTCAGGAAAAAAAAAAAATCTATCTACAAAATGTAGCAGTAATTGAACAGCTCAAGCACAACCATCCAAATCAAAAATCATACCAAATTCGAGGAGCAGAAAGGAAATTAATCAATCACAAATTCGAAGGAAGTTGTCATCTGTGCAGTGGAAAAAATACCTTTGGCGACTTCGAATCCGTCACTGGTGGCTGCTGTTTTTTGAGCAGATGCAATTCTGGCGACGAATCATTTGGTGAATCAACAAATGGTACCAGAGGAAGTGAATTCAAAGATGCGCAACAAGATGTCCTCAAGCGACTATGTCCGCAAGAGAACAAGTTGACTCTGATGGAATCGGTGTTTTGTTGCAAAAAAAGCTCCACTTTTGGGGAGACCGTACGAGCTAGCTGAGGAAGGGAGTGACAGTGTTTAAGATGGAGTTTGTAAGGTAATGGTGAAGATTGAATAAGCCTCTCCATTTGCCTCTTCCACCTTTCGCTCTCTCTCCACTCTTTCAGCTGAATTTGCCGTTGAAGAATGGAGGAGGAAGAGATCGGGGATGCCGCCTGCAAGAAAGAGCGGGGTTTTAGTGAAGACGACGGTGAATGGGAAAAGGAGCTGAGGATATTTTTGGATGAAGTTCCCACTTCAAGCAGTTGGGCAGGCAGGTAGAACGGTCATTTCTTCAATTTCTCAATTTGCTTTTACATTTTTATTTTCTTATCGTTTGCCCAAAACTCTTGTTATAATATCAATAATCAATAGTAATGATATAGAACGGCAACTGAATTTGTAGTAAAAAAATTATTTTATTTCTATTTTTTAAAAAAATTTAATATATAATATTTACAAATAAAATTATATACATGAATCGATATTTATTCGGAGCGATTGTTATTTGATGTGAGATTTGAATTCGGATGTCTTTACCAGGATTTTAGGCACCACAAGCAACATAGTGAAAGGGTCGGGTAATGTTTACCATAAAATCTTTTCAATTTTTAAGTCAACTTAACATTGAATCAAATAATAAGGTAAGAGTATTAATAGCTCATGAATATAGCCATAAAGTTTCTATTTTAGATTGTGAGAAATAGGCCAAGCTTGTTCGAGAAGTTCAATGGGAACTAGATGACCCGTGAGAGGAATGTCCTATGTGGCCTAAGAAGCTGAATTGTTGATTGGTCTTTAAATAAAATGAGTCGACTTCTTTTGAAAGTCGATCATTTTCCAGTTAGACCAATAGACTCTATTGATAAACATGGAAATGAACTTTCTTCTATCATGTGATGGTTAGAAGACATTTAGTTTTCAAGTAGTAATTTAGAGGAGCAAGAAGCTATTAGGCAATAAAATTATCTCTTTCTTAATTTAATTTTCCCTTTCCCATTATGTGGTATTTGTAAGAAAATGTCTGAAAGAGCCGTTGGAAAGGTGATCATCCCTGATCGGCTACTTATTCTAGGGTAAGGGATGAATGTATTGCTTCTCTAATTCACGTTAGGCGGCATCACATTGATCAGTCAACTCCATTTTTATAATTGATACTTTTGAGTGTGTAAGATGTCTTTTCTATGTGACAGGTATTGATACGTTGGGCAAATATTGGCGCTTGTTGACTAAAGGGACGATAAATGATCTCTGTTCTCAAATAAGTGTTGATTTATCCTTTAGTTAATACTTGGTCGTCTTGATTTCTTATTGTACTTGAGCTTCTTTAGTGCTAACAGTTAAGCTCGGATCAAATAACATTAAACCGTCCAAGTGTGTGGCGATTGAATAGTCTTTTCGGTCTTATCTTTTTTCTGTTTGAGATGCATATGAGCATAATACCCAAATCATACTCTAAATTCTTATGCCAAATGATATGAATAGGAAAAAGATATTTCTATCTAAAAAAGAGTCAATATTAGTGGCCATGTAAGTGAGTTTCTAAATCATTTAAAATATAAGTATATAGTATAAATAAAATTAAATTTGCAAATTTAAAATTTTCAAATGACCATAAATCAAAGTCTAGTTTGTTGCACCCACGTCTGTAGGAGGTTTGTGTGGAACGTGGGAAAGCTTGCCCTCTAATATGTGTAGATCCTCTATCATGAGATCAACTACTTGAACAAGTCATAGGTCAGACTTTTAATTTTGTTAATTAATTGAAATGATATAAGATATTGAATAGCTAATTCCATTTAGCTATGTGATGGAGCAATAGATTTGACCTAAAACGTTACCTAATAGGCACTGGGTTACATATCACAAGTCTTTTACAGTATAAATAAAAGTAGGGTATTGTAAGGTTGAAATATTTTCCTGATATTTCATCTGGGGTTTAAATTACTAACATGCTAGTGAAACTGGAATGAGTAATTGTTGAAGAAATGAGCATCTCTTGGGCTATGATAACTTAAAAATGTAAGATGTAAGAACTTTAATCAAGGAAGAAGGACCGAGTCTTCCAACAGGACTTACTCCATACCCAAATGAGTCTTTTATAAGGGTTACAGTGAGTCTGGTGGACCCGGATGATCCCCAAGCTTTGGTGGTGGTGAGCGAGCGGCTAAGACAAATTTTTCTCAAAAAAGACAGTAACGGGTATCCGATATTAGTTTTCAATATTATCGGAGAAACCAAATATTCATTTTTTTTTGTGACATTTCTGCACATGCCACCAATACTAAAAGTCCAGGTTCACGTCAATGTTCATTTTTATACCATGGTTTTGGTGGGACTTCTCAATTGGTCTTTAGACATCTCATGTTAAGTGTTTGAGTGAGGAAGTAGAGCATGGTTTTGGTGTTGAATCTAGTAGCTAACCATGTTATTTTCGCCATTGCGAAGCGGTCTTTTGAGAAGTTCTCATCAGGGGCCGACTTATTTTCTCTGCTATCCTATTTTCTAAATTTTTGTATCTTAATTTGTGTATACTTTTAATAGGTGCATTATTCTATCATATTGATGCAAGAAAGACGCCATAATTAAATAACTCAGATAATCCAATCAGATTGCAGGTTTCTTTTGAGCCCCGACTTCAAAAGATATGACTATCTTGGCTCCTTTTTACGACTAAGGGCTCGACCTCAGTGATCCTTCCTTAGGAACTCTGAATGCCGGAGTGACTTTCGTGCTATTCAGGCCGGAGTGGCATTGAGCTTTATGAGGCCCGGAGTGCATTGTGCCGGAGTGGTTTTTCCGGAGTACATTTTACCGGAATGTAAATTTCCGGAGTTCTGTGCCAGTTTCGCTCCTCGTGTAGGACGGAGTGATTGGGACGGAGTGGCTTTTGCAGGACGGCCTGCTTGGGACGGAGTGTTACACAATCCGGAGTGGTAAATGCAGGAACGCATTTTGCGGAGTGAGTCTCCGGAGTGCATTTGCCGGAGTGCAATGTGCCTAAGTGATCCTCTTCCGGAGTGCATCTTGGTCCGGAGTGCTTTTTGCGTTGGGAATGCAATGTGCCGGAGTGATTTGCCGGAGTGCGTTTTGGTCATAAGGGGTTGGAAAGCAATGCATCCCCTCTGGCTTGTGATGTACTGTTTTTCATTCTCTATTGATTATGTAGAACGTTGGCATCGTAGAGGTTATTATGTACCTTTGATTGTACTAGCTGCTCGGGGTATGCCCCAACAGTTAATGTTTCATCCCCAAGTCAAGATACTTGGCGATAAAATATTAAATTTGTAATTTTTTCTCCCTTTAATCTAAAATACTTACTTACCAAAAAAAAAAAAAAAAAGATCCTTCCTTAGGAATAGGTCCTATCCGGTCGGCCTTCTCAGGTCAGTCATTCGAAGTCTTCCCATGTT
>JAODPA010085443.1:0-25092 GCA_025585075.1 Nepenthes mirabilis
TATTAGAACTAGAGAGATGCCATCTAAAATAAAACAAAGCTCAAAATATCAACATAAATGCGGAAGTGTAACTAAATCATCAAATCCTGCGGAAGCATAACAAACCATAACATAACAGCAAGCCACATTCATCCATGAGTGGCTATTTATATTCTAATATGATAAACATAATCCAATCTTTAAGCTTCGACATCCAGTTAATATCTTCAAGCAAGTCCATCTCTGTGCTCTAACTAATCCGGTGCCGGCTAAGTGTTCTCATCTTGAAGGAAAAACAGCAAAGGTGAGCGTACAGCTCAGCAAATGTAATCAGAACTTACTAACAATCATGATAATAACGAAAGCAACAACTAGGAGGGGGAAAAGCACAAGATGTCAATAATCAGGAATCATGAGAGGAAACAGGGAACATCTTGGAACATTAGATTCTCATGGTATATCGATTAGGCATTATTCATTTTGATCATTATATCATCTTGGCGGACCCGGACTAGTAGGCCGTACTAACCAACAATGTGAGAAAACAAGGAAAGGAATGTGTTCACTACACATTCTAAAGCCACGGCTACATTTTAGGTCTGTAGCACTCGACCATCGGTTGCATCTCCACTATGCAACATTTAGCCAAACGGCTACATTTTAGGCCGGTAGCACTCGGCCATCTTAATCGCCCCATATCCCCCGGGGACCGGGGCAGTCCTCGTTCTTCCATAGTAGTTTCCTAAAGCATACCACGAACATCGCCTGCTCCCACGAGTGGCCAGAATATATTGCCAGGTATTCCTCGGGTTCACACTGCGATGGACATGGTAAGCTAAAGGATACTACCCTATGAATCATGGTCCTAGTTTTAAGGTTAGTTTCAACACTTGGAGAGGAAAATCCACATTTTCCATACACATTCACAACTCGGGAAATCCCATTCCCATTACATACATCTCCCTCCGGGAGATCATTACATCACAATGCACCATGTGGATTCCCTTTCATTTACTAGCTCGGTTCACAACTTTCTGTAGGACTCAATCCCGTTATTACAATTCAATTTATGATCACAAGAGAATTCAAAATTTCATACCTTTGATAATCACGTATCATTTTAAAAGCCTCCTAGACTCGTTTCTTTGCTTCCGGTGCCCAAATACACATTTTCGGGGCTTACACTTAAACACAACATTTAGACATCACTTTCATAGCAATTAAACGAGGGCATAACATGCATATTTTTCATTTATTTTCGGATGAACGGTGTCAGGCCTCTTTTAGAGCATCCGGACGCCACGAACGGTTCTATACTTGTGAAATCGGTTGTCCAGTTGTTTCATACGCACAATTAGGACATGGTGACTCATCTTTTGGGGTTGATTCAACATACAACGAAGGTAGGAACATGCAATTTCCCCCTTTACACTTAGTGAACAGTGCCAGGGCAAATTTAGAGGGCCCGGACACCACAATAGGGTCGAAACGTGCGAGATCAAACTCATGGCCAACATATATACATATTTAGGACGTGGGGATTCACATTTTGAGGTCAATTTCATGATACGCGAAAGGAAAACGGGAAATCCCCAATTTCGTTGGTTAGGGTTTTGGTAAAACCAAACCGAGCAAATCGGACACGATTCGAACAAGTAACTACATTTTCCTTGGTCATTAATCATAGGTTTCATGATTCTAATGTTCACGGTGGGTATCGACATAAAATACCCAACAAAATCAAGCAAAACATCGAAGGAGAATGATAAGTGAGTATGAGAACACTTGCCTTGACGCGTGCTTTCACCTTTATAAGTAGCCCTCGGACAGATTTGGACTCCACGGCCTCGATCTCCTCCCTTCTATCACTAGAATCGGCGCTCTCTCTCTCTAGAAGCTTCGGGATCGTGGGAAAAATGAAGAAAAAGAAGCACGATGTGACTTAAAAAGGTGCCACCGCTCGAGCGCACCTCGAGCGAGCATTGGGCGGCCGCAATTCTGGAAAACGCGCTCGAGCGGAGCTCGAGCGGTTAGCGGGCGAGCAGGATTCATGAAATTGCGCTGAGCCACGGCTCGAGCGCGCATCAGGCGCAAGCCTGCTGGCAGTGCTTCAGCAGCACGAACCCGAATTCTTCTTGATTTTCTTCTGATACCCAACCTTATTCGTTCCATAGGCCTAGTATTGATCATTAGCATACTAATCACCTCATCATTACCAAGTTTTTAGACCCTGAACCTCACAATTCTCCCCCACTTATGAAAATTTCGTCCTCAAAATTTAACAAGTCTCGAATTTCAAAATCAGAGGTGAACCCCTTATATGCTAACCTCATTTCCTCGGATAATGCCTATTTTAGGAACCTCAACCATTGAATCGTTCTAATCTTATCACAAGACAAATCCTTAGCCTCTCAGAGCAGCTCAACCCAGACACTTGCTGATTCTCTCAACCATCGATACAAGGAAGACTTTATAACTATCCCTAGATATTCCAAGAGCGACCTACAATCATGCCAGACATTCTTCCAATTCAATCCGACACTTCAAATGGACCAATGAACTTTCACTTCAATTCATTCCAAACCTCGAAAGAATTCGATCATAGGGACATTAACCTTATTTAGAAATCTCTGGGCCATGGGCCCACAACGCTTACGCTGCACTACTCTTATTATTACGATCCTAGGATAACCATACAATGAAGACAAATCCCCCAATCATCCAATTATGCCACATTCAAAACTATATTATAACTATCACCCAAAGAGTTAAAATAACTTTAAATCATTACCCAGAATTCTAACAATTTTGATTACTTAGTAACCTCAAGATTCTGTGGGCATACCAAGGAGTCAACTGAACCAAATCCGAATACGTCTTCCATGGCTATGATAAGTGGGTCATTCTAATTGTCCTGAAACAGAACCACAAGGACTTCATATTCCATAAACCCATAACTCCCATAAACGAATACGATTCTATCTCCCAACTAAGAGCACGACATTCTATCACCCAATTATTTAGACTTATTAGTGATTCACCTTTTACATCTCCTATGAACATTCACAGACATGAAAGTCTAACGACTCACAGCATCAATTGTCAGCATTGATGTCTGCTTTTCTTAAAAGCACCGAGGTTCACCTTCCCATCCTCTAAACATATCTGACCAAGTGCAACACTATATGATCATCTTTCCTTTATGATACAACTATTCGGGCTCTTAAAACTTTTTAGATAATGGCTATCTTCAAAACGATACCCATAAGTTCTCAAAGTGAAAACTTCAATGGCTAATTCCAACCTACACATGGGGTGACTCTAATCATAAACTTCTCCCCCACTTACATCAAAGGTATCCACCTATCACGACGTGTGAGTCACATAACCTTAATGTTTCTCAAAGGCATTATATTCCACGATACTTATCAGACCCATTAGGGGTCAACCCAAATGACATGAACATCAATTACCCCTATCCGGTCTTTGAAAACTACCATTTATCTTTTGTTCTAACAATTACAAATCTCTCACACGCTGATCGTCTTACCAACACAGAAATCCCCAAGGAATACTTGTCAGGTCACATAACAGATTCGGTTAGATCTAAGATTATCATACACTTTCACGACACTAATTGGTCTCCCCAATTATCCATCACTTATAATCTTGTTGATCTCAAAATCATGTTACCAAAGAACCACAAGCTTAATAAGGCATTTCCTTAACAAAACTCGCACTCCCTTCCCAATGGGTGCAAACGGATTATCAGCCGTCAGAACTTATGACATAATCCTTAAATAGCTACGAACACCCCATTATTCCTTTGAACTCATCAATGAAGTCACCCCAACCTAGACCCAAATATGGGCAAAAGATCAAACCCATCAAATTTCATGAAACACCAACGATCCTACAAAACCCAGACGACGTTTTTGGACTTCGTAGTGGCCACATCCTTATCCTAAATACCACTGGGGCTACAACTTCCATTGATCCACAATTAACACACTATGGACCCAAATAGATCTTAGAATTCATCAAGCCTTCACGACGGCCCACAGACTAGCCTATCCATCCACAAAGCCAGCTCATCCAATCATAAATCTCCTAGCTATTTTTGAAATTCATGAACCACCTTATCGGTCCATCTATTTACCTCAAAGGTTTTGGAATATTTTACCATGATACCAAAGCTGATACTTCGACGGCCCTACTTAAGATCCTCAACGATTAGCATCGATTTGACGTGACCTCGAATTACAGATCAAAAGATAACTCAGCCGAATCTTCCTTTTTAATAACATCCTCAATCAAATGATCTACAAGAAAGACGATATCAATTTCTTGATATCTCGATCAATTCAAACTCATGCGTTAAATCCTACAACCTGATTGCAAGATGCTATCCTTTACCAAGCCAACTATATTAGCACTGCAGTTCATCCACCGAACTACTATTAAGATCAGATTAAGACTTAATACTTTAACTATCTCGAATTCATACCCAAAATCGCACAATCCAATGACAAGGCACAATATGTTTACCAACACAATTCAGATCGACCTGATAACTTACTGACCAAATCTTTCAAACATCACGTCAAAATTGGCACCACAAAATGGTTCAAGTTAACCCAACCAATCGTATCCACGAACTCCAAAAAAAATATCACAACCTCGACACCACTTGTATCGAACTTAGATCCTGAATTAAATAAACGTAGAAATCACAAAATCATATATATACAATCGGGATCCCAAAGATGCAAGTGTTGTGATATCAAGATCGAGAAATTTCATCTCCTATCTCGGCAATCCACATATTTCTCTCATGCTTCATCACCACCAAAACTCTGATCCTAAGGCACTGGATTTCTTCACTTCAAGGTCAGAGGATACAAACTATCCTTAATCCAACGACCGTACAATCTATAACTTAGATCATAGTCCCCAAATCCCTTCGGGAAAACATTTATCGAAGATTTATACATAAACATCCACTTTGATATATCTTTTGTCCTTCCAAGTACTAGGTCACCTTTGCCGCTATTACAAAGCTTATGTCCTCCAATCGCACATAACTCAAAACACAATGCAACATGGGATCGGAATCCCCAAAATGACACCAGATCACAATATTAAACCCAAGAGCCTTACCTCCTATCACAACAGGTGACATTAACACATTGAGTTAATACCTTAGGACCCTGATTTAAAACACTGAACCTTTTCACTGCTTGTCCATGAATAAAGACATCCTTAAATCTTGTGATCGAACTAACCACTATTGAAACACGCTTCCAAGAGTCTCATCGACACAAGGCATTAATCCATGAAACTTCCATAACACATGGGACAATATCTCTTAATCCCCGAGACCCATGATCTTTCTCACGTCAACCAACCGAGGTCAACTTCACTTCCTATCTAGCATGGTGCAACATGCCATATCTTCTCCTAGACATAGGGCCACTGCAACGTCATAATAAGTCTTAAAATCCACATCTCGACCTCCATAGGCTCTGGACTGCCCAGAAGTCCAGACACTATAGTATTTCCAAAACAATTATGAACTGTCAACCTAGAACTTCATATGCCCGAACTTAACTCCACCCTATTCATCAGGTTCCCTAGGTTGACCTGGCAACCCTTCGTAACAAAATACCAACCAAAGAACTTCAACCAAGAGCCGATCAAACTTAAACCTCAAACCGAGATTAATTAACCTAGGCCTCGAATCAACACTGATCAGTTCAAAAATCCAATTAATACCGGTCAAATTCCATCACTAAGGTGTCTCTATACACCATCTTCCTCTCGACCCTACAACGAATCAGTAATATTAGTAGCCCTCGGCTAACAGCCACTACTAATACTTGCTTAAGACAAAAGCAATTCGGATTAAGCCACTCCTAGAACACAAGCTAGGACGGATAAGCTAGCCACTCGAACTAAGTCACCGCTTCTAACTTAGCGCTACCCTAAGTTATTGGGATTTGGGTAACCAAAACTATCCGGACTAACTTAGTCATCATACACCTTTGATTACTTATTCAATCAATCTTAATCTAACCTAGGCTTCCGCATACGATTCAGATCAAATTTAAGGCATCTCTTTTTCTCTGATACCAATTGTGACGGACCAGATTATTCTCCATCGAATAACCTCCGCCAATGGTAACACAAACTAATATCCCATAATTAACCAATGGGTTCTACAGAAATTTCGACAGAGTCTCCTTTGCAATTGGATGAAAACAAAAAATACAACCTGCTCAAAGACATCCTGAACAAGTGTGACAGACCGGCCTTATTCCAACATAAAGCCATCATCAATTCTTAAAAAGATAATTAATAAATATTAATGAACATAAAAATTTACAATTCTTTCTTACACAGGACTGACTGAGGCCGAACTGCATAAGCTGGCCTTCCATTTTAATTTCACACTAGGCCGGCCAATGTTAAGGTTAGCCGGACCTGAAAGTCTGAGATGCTTACTAAACCTTTCAATAACCTTAACCAATAAGAAATCGCAGAAATATACTAACAACATCCATAGAGTCATAAACAGCGGAATCATTTTACAAGTCTACACAAAACCTCAAAAGGAAATAAAATTAAGTTCTTTATTTAATTAGCTTAGGTCAGCCAAATGATTTGGCTACACCATAAGGTTCTACTCAACTTCGACCTCCATGAGTCTTTCGTCATCTGAAAATAATAAGAGTGAGCCACCAAGCCCAGCAAGATACTCACATACAGAAAACATAAACATATACAAAAGGGGATCAAAATATAATTTAATAACATAATTTAGCATACGAAAATCATCATATCGTTTCTTCTTTAATTCGGAACTTCCTTATTCTTTTTCTTTTTATCTTGTCTTCGGAAAGCTCATAAAAACAATTGGAGATTCTTATCATCTTTAGGGACCGGATGGGAGTGGACAACATTGAGGACGGGTTGTGTGTAACCCCACAACCTAAAGTCGTATCCTCTCATTATGCTCCCCGAGGTGGGAGGTAATGCCTTTGACCTGGCATACGGGGCCATAGTCTAAAAGTCTTATGCCACCAAAAGCTTCCTCCTGTGGCCCAGGAGGCAATCCTTGAGTGTCACTTCGATATCATTCATCCATATTTAACAACAAGTTTAATGGAGACTCGATTCATAGTTCATATCTTTTAATGGCCATCCATAATAGTTCAAAGGTCAGAAGTCATAGAGTTCCACTTGTTGTGCGGATAACATGTATTTTTATTGTTCTTATAGCCTTTAACTTCATCAGTGAAGTCCGTATAATTTTTGCTTTAACCATCTTAAGCCAAAGTTGTTTTCTTAAAAGAAACGGAGTTGAAAAACTGGAGCTTGTTTTCAATAAAAGTCATAGTTCAGAAACTGGGGTTATTTTTTCATTTAATGTCCGAAGCTCTAAAAGCCAGAGTTCTTTAAAATCCGGAGCTCTAAAATAAATGGAGTTCTTCTTCAAAAGGAGGAGTACTTTTCTCAAAAGACGGAGTACTTTTCTCAAAAGGTGGAGTTCTTCTTCAAAGGCGGGGTTCTTTTCTCAAAAGGGCGGAGGACTTTTCTAAAAAGGCGGAGTTCTTCTTCAAAGGCGGGGTTCTTTTCTAAAAAAGGGTGGAGTACTTTTCTAAAATGGCAGAGTTCTTCTTCAAAGGCGGGGTTCTTTTCTAAAAAGGGCAGAGTACTTTTCTAAAAAGGCGGCGTTCTTTTCCTTAAAAGGGCGGAGTACTTTTTCTTCAAAAGGGCAGAGCTCTTTACATTTTTTCTTACATAGGACTGACTGAGGCCGAACTGCATGAGCTGGCCTTCAATTTTAATTTCACCCCAGGCTGGCCAACATTAAGGTTAGCCAGACTTGAAAGTCTGAGATACTTACTAAATCTTTCAATAACATTAACCAATAAAAAATCACGGAAATATACTAACAACATCCATAGAGTCATAAACAGCGGAATCATTTTACAAGTCTTCTCAAAACCTCAAAAGGAAATAAAATTAAGTTCTTCATTTAATCAGCTCTGGCTAGCCGAACTATTTGGCTTCACCATAAGGTTCCACTCAACTTAGTCCCCCTTGAGCTTTCATCATCGGAAAATAATAAGAGTGAGCCACAAAGCCCAGCAAGATACTTACATGCAGAAAACATAAACATATACATAAGGGGATCAAAACAGAGTTTAATAACATAATTTAGCATACGAAAATCATCATATCATTTCTTCTTTAATTCGGAACTTCCTTATTCTTTTTCTTCTTATCTTGTCTTCGGAAAGCTCATAAAAACCATTGAAGATTCTTATCATCTTTAGGGACCGGACGGGAGCGGACAACATTGAGGACAGGTTGTGAGTAACCCCACAACCTAAAGCCGTATCCTCTCATTATGCTCCCCGAGGCAGGAGGGAATGCCTTTGACCCGGCATATGGGGCCTTAGTCCAAAAGCCTTATGCCACCAAAAGTTCCCTCCATGGCCCAGGAGGCAATCCTCGAGTGTCACTCCG
Source organism: Nepenthes mirabilis (assembly GCA_025585075.1). Lineage (NCBI taxonomy): Eukaryota > Viridiplantae > Streptophyta > Magnoliopsida > Caryophyllales > Nepenthaceae > Nepenthes > Nepenthes mirabilis. The sequence continues at coordinate 8,515 of JAODPA010085443.1, forward strand.
ATATCCTTCATCCATCTTTAACAGCAAGTTTAATGGAAACTCAGTTCATAGTTCATATCTTTTAATGGCTATCCATCATAGTTCAAAGGTAAGAAGTCAAAGAGTTTCACTTATTGTGCGGATTATATGTATTTTTCTTGTTCTTATAGCCTTTAACTTCATCAGTGAAGTCCGTATAATTTTTCCTTTAACCATCTTAAGCCAAAGTCGTTTTCTTAAAAGAAACGGAGTTCAAAAACTTGAGCATGTTTTCAACAAAAGTCATAGTTCAAAACTGGAGTTATTTTTTCATTTAAAGTCTGAAGATCTAAAAGCCGGAGTTCTTTAAAATTCGGAGCTCTAAAATTAATGGAGTTCTTCTTCAAAAGGCGGAGTTCTTTTTTCAAAAGACGGAGTACTTTTCTTAAAAGGCAGAGTTCTTTTTCAAAGGCGGGGTTCTTTTCTTAAAAGGGCGGAATACTTTTCTAAAAAGGTGGAGTTCTTCTTCAAAGGCGGGGTTCTTTTCAAAAAAAGGGCAGAGTACTTTTCTAAAAAGGCAGAGTTCTTCTTCAAAGCGGGGTTCTTTTCTAAAAAAGGGCGGAGTACTTTTCTAAAAAGGCGGCACAATTTTCCTTAAAAGGGCGGAGTACTTTTTCTTCAAAAGGGCGGAGCTCTTTACTATTCTTTCTTACACAGGACTGATTGAGGCCGAACTGCATGAGCTGGCCTTCCATTTTAATTTCACACCAGGCCAACCAATATTAAGGTTAGCCAGACTTGAAAGTCTGAGATACTTACTAAACCTTTCAATAACATTAACCAACAAGAAATCACAAAAATATACTAACAACATCCATAGAGTCATAAACAGCGGAATCATTTTACAAGTCTTCTCAAAACCTCAAAAGGAAATAAAATTAAGTTCTTCATTTAATCAGCTTCGGCTAGCTGAACTATTTGGCTACATCATGAGGTTCTACTCAACTTAGTCCCCCATGAGCCTTTCATCATCTAAAATAATAAGAGTGAGCCACAAAGCCCAACAAGATACTCACGTACAGAAAACATAAACATATACATAAGCGGATCAAAACAGAGTTTAATAACATAATTTAGCACACGAAAATCATCATATAGTTTATTCTTTAATTCAGAACTTCCCAATTCTTTTTCTTCTTATCTTGTCTTTGGAAAGCTCATAAAAACCATTGGAGATTCTTATCATCTTTAGGGACCGGACGGGAGCGGACAACAATGAGGACGGGTTGTGTGTAACCCCACAACCTAAAGCCGTATCCTCTCATTATGCTCCCCGAGGTGGGAGGTAATGCCTTTGACCCGGCATACGGGGCCTTAGTCCAAAAGTCTTATACCACCAAAAGTTCCCTCCCGTGGCCCAGGAGGCAATCCTCGAGTGTCACTCTGATATCATTCATCCATCTTTAGCAGCAAGTTTAATTGAGACTCGGTTCATAGTTTATATCTTTTAATGGCCATCCATCGTAGTTCAAAGGTCAGATGTCATAGAGTTCCACTTGCTGTGCGGATTACATGTATTTTTCTTGTTCTTATAGCCTTTAACTTCATCAGTGAAGTCCGTATAATTTTTTCTTAAACCATCTTAAGCCGAAGTCGTTGTCTTAAAAGAAACGGAGTTCAAAAATCGGAGCTCATTTTCAACGAAAGTCATAGTTTAGAAACTGGAGTTATTTTTTCATTTAAAGTCTGAAGCTCTAAAAGCCAAAGTTCTTTAAAATCCACAGCTCTAAAATAAATGGAGTTCTTCTTCGAAAGGCAGAGTTCTTTTCTCAAAAAACGGAGTACCTTTCTCAAAAGGCAGAGTTCTTCTTCAAAGGTGGGGTTCTTTTCTCAAAAGGGCGGGGTACTTTTCTAAAAAGGCGGAGTTCTTCTTCAAAGGTGGGGTTCTTTTCCAAAAAAAGGCAGAGTACTTTTCTAAAAAGGCGGAGTTCTTCTTCAAAGGCGGGGCTCTTTTCTAAAAAAGGGCGGAGTACTTTTCTAAAAAGGCGGAGCTCTTTTCCTTAAAAGGGCGGAGTATTTTTTCTTCAAAAGGGTGGAGCTCTTTACTATTCTTTCTTACACAGGTTTGATTGAGGCCGAACTGCATGAGCTGGCCTTCCATTTTAATTTCACACTAGACCGGCCAACATTAAGGTTAGTCGGACTTGAAAGTCTGAGATGCTTACTAAACCTTTCAATAACATTAACCAATAAGAAATCACGGAAATATACTAACAATATCCATAGAGTCATAAACAGCGGAATCATTTTACAAGTCTTCTCAAAACCTCAAAAGGAAATAAAATTAAGTTCTTCATTTAATTAGCTTTGGCCAGCCGAACTATTTGGCTATACCATAAGGTTCTACTCAACTTCATCCCCCCTGAGCCTTTCGTCATCTAAAAATAATAAGAGTGAGCCACAAAGCCTAACAAGATACTCACATGTAGAAAACATAAGCATATACATAAGGGGATCAAAACAGAGTTTAATAACATAATTTAGCATACGAAAATCATCATATCGTTTCTTCTTTAATTCGGAACTTCCTTATTCTTTTTCTTCTTATCTTGTCTTCGGAAAGCTCATAAAAACCATTGGAGATTCTTATCATCTTTAGGGACCGAACGAGAGCGGACAACATTGAGGACGGGCTAAAGTCGTATCCTCTCATTATCATCCCCGAGGCGGGAGGTAATGCCTTTAACCCAGCAGACGGGGCCTTAGTCCAAAAGTCTTTTGCCACCAAAAGTTCCCTCCCGTGGCCCAGGAGGCAATCCTTGAGTGTTACTCTGATATCATTAATCCATCTTTAACAACAAGTTTAATGTAGACTCGATTCATAGTTCATATCTTTTAATATCCATCCATCATAGTTCAAAGGTCAGAAGTCAAAGAGTTCTACTTGCTGTGCGGATTACAAGTATTTTTCTTGTTCTTATAGCCTTTAACTTCATCAGTGAAGTCCGTATAATTTTTTCTTTAACCATCTTAAACCGAAGTCGTTTTCTTAAAAGAAACGGAGTTCAAAAACCGGAGCTTGTTTTCAACAAAAGTCATAGTTCAGAAACTAGAGTTATTTTTTCATTTAAAGTCTGAAGCTCTAAAAGCCAGAGTTCTTTAAAATCCGGAGCTCTTAAATAAATGGAGTTCTTCTTCAAAAGGCGGAGTTCTTTTCTCAAAAGACAGAGTACTTTTCTCAAAAGGAAGAGTTCTTCTTCAAAGGTGGGATTCTTTTCTCAAAAGGGCGGAGTACTTTTCTAAAAAGGCGGAGTTCTTCTTCAAATGCGGGGTTCTTTTCTAAAAAAGGGTGAAGTACTTTTCTAAAAAGGCGTAGTTCTTCTTCAAAGGCGGGGTTCTTTTCAAAAAAAGGGCAGAGTACTTTTCTAAAAAGGCCCAGCTCTTTTCCTTAAAACGGCGGAGCTCTTTTTTTTTTTCTTAAACAAGCGGAGTATTTTTTCTTCAAAAAGGCGAGGCTCTTTTTTCTTAAATGGGCGGAGTACTTTTTCTTCAAAAAGGTGGAGCTCTTTTCAAAAGGCAGAGTTTTTTTAATCAAGCGGAGTTCTTTTCTTTAAACATGCAGTTCAACAAATAAGTAGACTTTAAGCTGAACAAAACCGAACATCATGAATAACAAAGTTTCTTTTAAACATGCGATTAAGAACGATAAATCACAAAAACAGAATAAACTTCATACATATATAATTTTATAAGAATATCATACATATACTTACGTAGCAAACATGCTTAATCATGAACTTTAAGAACAGGGGTGAGTATCTTGCCTGGGTTTCTTCTACTTTGCCTTGATCTTTACTCTTGCCTGGGGTTTCTTCTACCTTACCTTGATCTTTTGGCCTCCATTTACTAGAAATTTTATTGCATGCCTTTTTCTTACTCCTCTGGTTCTTATTTATAGGTGTTAGGTCTGATGACTATTATTAATGATTGGCAATACAGGAGGAATATTTTATTATTAATGATTGACAATATAGGGGGAATGTTTCTTATTTATGGTTCTACAATTTCCAAAAAGTTTCTTTATTAATTAGACCATTTATGGTTTTACATTTCCAAGGAGTTCATTAATTTCTAGTTAACTGAACTTAACGGGATTTAGATTTTTTAATTAATTCCTGGTTCATTGAACTTAATAGAATTTAGCTTTCTCATGTAAACACATTCAATTCCTTCTACAGGACTTTCGGTCAACACCCGTTGACCATTTATCAACTTTGGCTTTCCCATAATCTACTCCGGCCTCCAATATGCAAAGCTACTCCATCCTTCAAGACCACTTCGGCCTTATATTTATATAATATACTCTGGCATTCAATGGAACAAAACCTGATTTCAAAACATGTTCAAAGCCGATTTCGGTTTTTATCAAGTAACGCCGGACTCGATTAAGTAAAAGCCGGACTCGCTTTTTATCAAGGAAATTCGGACTTCTTTTCATCAAGAAAATCTGGACTTCTTTTTATCATGCAAGGGCCAAACTTGATTTTATCTTAAGGCCAATTTTACTTTTCTTAATACATTTTCTAGTAAATTGGCATTGACTGGATTATAAGGACTTGATAATTAAAATTTCTTATGTTCTAGAATCTGGGCCGTTACAATAAGCACATATCTAACCAAAATAATTAACATAAGCCTACAACATAGCACACAGGATCACAACATCTGCCATATCATCTATGGCTCCAATACAGTACTCCTATCAACTGTATTAGAACTAGAGAGATGTCATCTAAAATAAAACAAAGCTCAAAACACCAACATAAATGTGGAAGTGTAACTAACTCATCAAATCCTGCGGAAGCATAACAAACCATAACATAACGGCAAGCCACATTCATCCATGAGTGGCTGTTTACATTCTAATATGATAAACATAATCAAATCTTCAAGCTTCGACATCTAGCTAATATCTTCAAGCAAGTATCTCTCCTTGCTCTAACTAATCCGGCGCCGGCTAAGTGTTCCATCTGGAAGGAAAAATAGTAAGGGTGAGCGTACAGCTCATCAAATGTAATCATAACTCACTAACAATCATGATAACAATGAAAGCAACAATTGGGGGGAAAACACAAGATGTCAATAATCAGGAATCATGAGAGGAAACAGGGAACATCTTGGAACATTAGATTCTCACGGTACATCGATTAGGCATTATTCATTTTCATCATTATATCATCTTTGCGGACCCGGGCTAGTAGGCCATACAAACCAACGATGTGAGAAAACGAGGAAAGGAATGTGTTCGCTACACATTCTAAAGCCACGGCTACATTTTGGGTCTGCAGCACTCGACCATCGGTTGCATCTCCACTATGCAACATTTAGCCAAACAGCTACATTTTAGGCCAGCAGCACTCAGCCATCTCAGTCGCCCCATATCCCCCAGGGACCAGGGCAGTCCTCGTTCTTCCATAGTAGTTTCCTAAAGCGTACCACGAACATCGTTGTCTCCCACGAGCGGCCAGAATACGTGGCCAGGTATTCCTCGGGTTCACACCGCAATGGACATGGTAAGCTAAAGGATACTACCCCTATAAATCATGGTCCTAGTTTTAAGGTTAGTTACAACACTTGGAGAGGAAAATCCACATTTTCCATACACATTCACAACTCGAGAAATCCCATTCCCATCACATACATCTCCCTCCGGGAGATCATTACATCACAATGCACCATGTGGATTCCGTTTCATTTACTTGCTCGGTTCACAACTTTCTGTGGGACTCAATGCCGTTATTACAATTAAATTCATGATCACAAGAGAATTTCAAATTTCATACCTTTGATAATCACATATCATTTTAGAAGCCTCCTAGACTCGTTTCCTTGCTTCCGGTTCCCAAATACACATTTTTGGGGCTTACACTTAAACACAACATTTAGACATCACTTTCATAACAATTAAACGAGGGCATAACATGTATATTTCTCATTTATTTTCGGATGAACAGTGTCAGGCCTCTTTTAGAGCATCCGAACGCCGCGAACGGTTCGATACTTGTGAAATCGGGCATCTAGTTGTTACATACGCACAATTGGGACATGGGGAATCATCTTTTGGAGTTGATTCAACATAAAACGAAGGTGGGAACATGCAATTTCCCCCTTTACACTTGGATGAACAGTGCCAGGGCTAATTTGGAGGGCCTGGACACCGCGATCAGGCCGAAACGTGCGAGATCGAACTCACATCCAACATATATACATATTTAGGACGTGGGGATTCATATTTTGTGGTCAATTTCACGATACGCGAAAGGAAAATGGGAAATCCCCAATTTCGTGGGTTAGAGTTTCGGTGAAACTGAACTGAGCGAATCGAACACGATTCGAACTACTAACTACATTTTCCTTGGTCATTAATCATAGGTTTCATGATTTTAACGTTCACAGTGGGTATCGACACAAAATACCCAACAAAATCAAGCAAAACATCAAAGGAAAATGAGAAGTGAGTATGAGAACACTTGCCTCGACGCATGCTTTCACCTTTATAACTAGCCCTCAGACTGATTTGGACTCCACGGCCTCGATCTCCTCCCTTCTCTAACTAGTATCGGCGCTCTCTCTCTCTAGAAGCTTCGGGATCATGGGAAAAATGAAGAAAAAGAAGCACGATGCGACTTAAAAAGGCGCCACCGCTCGAGCGCACCTCGAGCAAGCATCAGGCAACCGTAATTCTGGAAAACGCGCTCGAGCTGAGCTCGAGGGGCTAGCAGGCGAGCGCAGTTCTCAAAATCCCGCTCGAGCAGAGCTCGAGCGGCCAGCGGGCAGGCACGATTCTAGAAATTGCACTCAAGCCACGGCTCGAGCACGCAGCAGGCGCAAGCCTGCTGGCAGCGCTTCAGCATCACAAACCCAAATTCTTCTTGATTTTCTTCCGATACCCAACCTTATTCGTTCCATAGGCCTAGTATTGATCATTAGCATACTAATCACCTCATCATTACCAAGTTTTTAGACCCGGAACCTCGCACCTGGGCTTCCGGCAGATTCTCCATCACAACCAAGCCCTCTCGCAAGTACTTGTCCAGTGGTAAACACAGACCACTGAGGATGCCACTTGGGAGGACATCGCTGCCCATTCTCAAGACTTTCCAGAGTTTAACCTTGAGGACAAGGTTATACTCAATGGGGATGGTAATGTTACCGGCATTGCCAGGTCACCTTCAGAAACGGCATCTCCTCCTCTAACAGCTGCCACACGGACCAACCATCACAGCAATCGAACCACACGGCTTCCACTGAAATTCAGAGACAATGTCTAACATACTGCACACTACACAAGTTGTTTCAATTTTGTTTTTCAACTCTGTTTTTCTATTTTTCTGTTCTGCGCATGAGGCTTTTGTCTCTGTTAGCTCACACGGCCACGGGCCATTATTGTATAAAGCTCATACTAATCAATGGAAAGATAGGATTTGATTGCTGTCCACTCTCCCTTCCTGATTTTTCTCCCTACCCCTCTGTCTTTCCCTACCTCGTCCCTTTTCCCTATCTCGGTCTCTCTCCCCTACCTCGGTTTCCTCTTCCTCACCTCGTTCCTTTACCCTACCTCACTCAATTCTTACATATCGGCCATTTCACTTATATTGCTCCCTCGTCTGAACCCCCCTCTTCAATCTAATTTCTTCCACCTGAACTTGTATCAGACTGCGATGAGTTTATTAGCCGATTTCGTTTTTATCATGCAAGGGGGTCGATTTTGATTTCAACATGCAAAGGACCGATTTTGATGCTTACAATGCCGATTTCATTTTTAGTCTGAATTTTACACAATTTCGGTTTAAGCAGGAAACAGAATGTAGAAAACAGAGGACATGAACAAACCATAAAATCCATCATACCGTAAATAAAATTTAAGCAGAAACTTTAAAACGGTAAGCATTCTAAATCGAAAGGAGAAACACTAGCAGTTTTTCTTAAAACTAGACTTAGAAACGGGAGTTCTTAAAGCATAAACTTTTAAAACTGGGGTACACTTAGCAATATTCTTAAAAACATAACTTAAAAGAGTAGTGTCTGAGGTACACTTGCCTGACTGCGCACTCTAGCTACCTCAAAGTTCTTCCCTCCTTCTTTGCTCCTTATTCTTCCTTCGTGCCAAAAACTCACACTCATCCCTCAACCTGAGTCCGAATATAAAGAGGAGGGAGTAGGTCGGGTAAGTAGAGGTAAGTTACCTTCTCAGTACTTGCCTTCAGAGATTAGGTGGAAGTAGGTAGGTTAGTTTACTTATCTCAGTACTTCTCCTCAAAGTTTAATAAGGTAGTTTACCAATCTCATTTGGCCGAGGCCTAGTTCGATTCTAACTAAATAATAAAGTTTGCTTTTGTCTTTAGTTACCCTTAATTTATTCCGATTAACTTTTCAGTCAATGCTTCTTATTCTAATTAAGTCATTTTCTTGCCCACGATCTTGCCTCTTTTATTCAAGACCGGTTAACTTTCCCTCAAGTTGGTCAAAGGCCGGTCAACATTTCTAAAGCTTTCAAAATCCGGTCAACTTCCTCAAATCTAGTCAACTCTTTAAATCCGATCAACTCTTCAAATCTGGTCAACTCTTCAATTCCGGTCAACATCTTCAAATCTAGTCAACTCTTCAAATCCCGCCAATATCTTCGAATCCGGTCAACTCTTCAAATCCGGTCAATTCTTCAAATTCAGTCAAATTTCTCTTATTATTTACTTCGGCCTCTTGCACTTCCATGAAGTGGTTTTGCCTTCCAGTGGCGCAAGGCCACTCCAATTTTCAGTAGCAATATTTTATTCCGAATTTAAGCCTTTTTGATTTTGGGATCTCATAATTCTCCCCCACTTAAAAGAATTTCATCCTCAAAATTAGCGAAATACCTCATTTCATTTCACGCTGAACCTCAATATGTAGCATTTTCTTTGGACATTGACTTAAACCTTTTTATATGCACAGGTTCATCACTCTTCCGTTGCGTGCTCTGATCAATCGGTTAACTCTAATTTAATCAATTCCACCTTACTGCCACTATCACAACCTTGCATTTTGATTCTTTCAGCCAAAAACCCAACACAAAATTCAAGGTACACTTTGATTTTAAAAGCAAGATACTTTACATCTTCTTCATTTTTACGTCATATTTCCTTTCGAATATCCGAGCCATGTGATGTCCTTGACTTAGATTAATTCTAAAATATCCATACCACATAAATATCTCTCACAGATCCTCAATTCATAATAGAATAAGAAGTCCTAACTATAACAATCTCTACGGATTCGGTTCAGTCTTAAACCATTGCTCAAGACCTCGAGACCCTAACACTTAACAGCCTCAAAATCTCAAAGTCCATATACCTAGGAAAATAACTTTTCACAAACCTTCAATCCGTGGCAAGATCATAAACTGCAATTTATACGGTCATCATTGGTTCAATGTGACTTCAGATTCCAGTGTCCAATTCAACTCTTCTGCACTTATACAATTTTAAGATCTCGTTGGTGTATTAATGAATCAATTAATTTAACCCAAACACATCATTTGAAATCACTTGATCATTACTTAAGTGGCGACATTCGATTACTGATCTCAATTAATGAAAAAGTAATTTTGATAAGGGATTCCTCTCCTATTTATCCCAAGAATATCAATCCACAGGCTACACAAAAAGACATAATCCTAGAGTTTTCTCAACAATTATCAAATTTTATCTTCAAAATTCTTAAAATTATTAGGTCAGGATTATCTTCAAAGTGATTCTTCATACTTTTGAATGGAGACTTCTGATATCAACTATTGATCTTAGTATTCACCTCTGTCGAATACATCAAGATTCACCTGTCACTTCCTAACTTTTTATAGGACTTTAATCTCCATCAAGGGATCATTCCTAAGTCCTCAAGGATCTTATCACAATGTTTTAATTACAGGTGGATCAATTCCGTCCTATAGACGCCTCTCCTTACTTTGCTTGTGGCGATTGCCTATTAGTATGGACTAGCATATCATTTAATTTACTAATACATGGTCTGTCCTTTGACAAGGTTTCTACATTCTCATGATCCTATAAATTCTTTATCGATTAAAACCCCTTAGTGACCACACAAGGTCTCCAGGTGCGGTCTCTTGGCACAAGGTTTTATCAATTGGTCTGCAGGTAAGGCAAAATAATTTCCCTAATTCCTTGATTAATTCTAGCTCGTACTCAGAATTTTATAATCTGATATGCTAGTTCTAACATCCTTATTAATCCAACTCTCTCACTAACATGGTAGCTTGCCAAAAGTTACCACCTGAAACTGATCAGAGCTTACTACCTTAATTCAATACGGATAATTCTATCCATAGTCACAAGAAATTGCCATGATTATCAATATAGCTAACTAAGTCTGTAATCCTCAATCTAGATAAACTCAAGAAACACAGCATAAAAGAGGTTTCAGCATCATGTGTTTAGAAAAATCGTACCTTCCACCACAGCTGATTATACTCCCACATCTTTTGCAGAATCTACAATTTCTTTAATCAAGCCAATTAGTTTGGGTGCTCAGGTTCTCTTTGAATATGGACAATTTCTTACCTTATGTCAAGTCTAACTATAATTACAACGAACTCCTAGTACCTTGAAACAAGGTCTGTTTCTATGAGGAAATGACTTTTCCAATACCTTTAAGGTCTGTACTGATTGGTCGGACTCCTTCATTGACTCTAGTTGCTTAGCTCTAGCCGGCACTAGAACCTTTCTGGTCGGATATTTTCTTTCTGAATGACTCCTCTTCTTTTCGTAACTAAGAGCTCTGCTTGTTATTCCTTCAGTTAAGACTTTTAAATTCTATAATAGGAAGAACTCGGTTAGATTGTAATTTGTTCTAAGCAGCAACTAAGACACGGCGCTCCTTAACGTCCTGGTCCTACTAGTCTAATTTACCAAACTAGGATGGCTAAACCCAGCCAGTCTATCTTCCACCTTCAATTTCTTATCCGGTCATTCATAGCCTACCCCAAACTTAATTAGTACTAACACCTTAAGTCGAAACCACCCTTTGATTCAACTTAACCTATCCTAAGCTTCCGCTTTTCGATCAATCAATTCCTAAGGCATCTCAACTCTCTGATACCAATTGTGATGGAACAGATATTTTTTTTAATTGATTTCATCATTCATAACACAGGATCACAGATGCCATCTAGGACCCACACAGATTATCCATAAGACTTGTAGCGGAAGTCAATTTAATAGCCTGTTAAAGCATTCAAACTTATTCCCATAAAATTCATTCATGCGCACATAGGTACAAGGTTCCAATTTTAAAAATACATCTATTCTAATTAGATCATTACATCCACTGCTTCTTTCGTGGTAACTCCCAAAGTATGCTTCGTAATCCTTAGAATCTCTTAGACGGAGCTCTAGTTACTCCTCGTCAAGCACGAATTCTATAGTCTCATCTGGAGGGGGAAAAAATAGAAAATAGTGAGTTGAGGCCCAACAAGGTACATGCAGGTATATAGTGAAACGTGTATGCAAAACATAGCTCAACAAAACAGATACTATTGCACATGAAGTTACAAATGCTATAGGAAGTGATTTATAATAGAAATATGATGCAGATGTATATAGAACTATCAGAAAATGGAAACGGTCTTTGAAAATCAGAAATCAATGTACTCATATTTTAAGAAGCAGAAATCAGTCTTACTTCCATAATTTATAGAAAACTTATCTTTTATCAATAAAGGACCCTACTAGTAGACCCTACTAGCGAATGGGGCGAATAATCAAGGATAGATTGTATACATCTCCCCACAATCAACGGCATTAAATAGAATAGAACGGATGATCCCACCTCACGAGATCCTTCCCCAATCCAAGGGGGCGCCGGCCAGAATAGAACAGAAGCTACCCTCCTATTATAACGCCCTGAGGAGGGGCGAACCACATATAACTCTATGGACAGAGTTATCCTCGATTGCCACTATAACGTTCTAAGGCATGCCTGAAAACCTAACCTAATTGCATATCAGTCTTGGGTCCATAATAACATAATAAAAACATTTTCTTCTTATCGTTTACTGAAAGCCATTTTCAATATCAGTTAGAAACATCACTATTAACCATTTAGAGATTGTGTACAGATATCTTAAAGCCGGTTCAAAAATCGTATACTTCAAGCCGGTTTCAAATCACAGAACATAGTTTAAAAATCATATACTTTAAGTTGGTTTCAAAATACGATACAAAGCCGGTTACATTTTCTTACACAGGAAGGCTAGTTTCATTTTCTTACAAAGGAAAGCCGGTTTTAGATTTTGGATCTTATGAGAAGGGAGCCGGATTTTATTTTGGACACAAGGGAAAGTTGAACCTCTTTTTACCTCACACAAGGCTGGACTTCATTTTGTCCAAGGAAAGGCCAAAGTTGTTGTGCCTCTTGGTAAATCCGGAGTTATTCTGCCTCAAGGTAAATTCGGAGTTGTTCAGCCTTAAGGGAAATCCGGAGTTGTTTTGTCTTAAGGGAAATCAGGAGTTGTTGTTCCTTAAGGGAAATCTGAAGTTGTTTGTGCATCATGGAGCCGGCCTTGTTTTCTTCTCACACAAAAGCTGGTTGTGATTTTCTTTACACAAGAGAAGGCCAAACTTGATTTTACCTAAGGAAAGGTCGGAGTTGTTTGTTGATCAAGGGAAGGCCGAAGTTATTTGTTCATCAAGGGAAGGCCGGAGTTGTTGTGCTTCAAGGGAAGGCCGGAGTTATTGTGCCTCAAGGGAAGGCCGGAGTTGTTGTGTTTTATGCTTTAAGGGTCAGACCTTATTTTCTTCTTACACAAGCCGGACTTCATTTACAAGAAAGGAGGCCGGTTTGGATTTCCATGTTCACAAGGCCGGTCTTGATTTTTATTTAAGGAAAGCCGGACCTCTTTTATCATCAGGGGGAGGCCGAACTTGTTTTCATGCAAAGGGGACCGATTTCATTGTTATCATGCAAAATGGGCCGATTTTGATTTTAAGCATGCAAAGGCTGATTTTGATTTTAATATGCAAACGCCGATTTTGATTTTATCATACAAAAGCCGATTTCGATTTTATCATGCAAGGGGCAGATTTTGATTTTAAGCATGCAAGGGCCAATTTTGATTTTAACATGCAAATGCCAATTTTGATTTTATCATGCAAAGGGCCGATTTTGTTTTTATTATGCAAGGGGGCCAATTTTGATTTCAACATGCAAAGGGCCGATTTTGATGCTTACAATGCCGATTTCATTTTTAGGCTGGATTTTATGCAATTTCGGTTTAAGTAAGAAATAGAAGGTAGAAAACAGAGGACATGAACTAACCATGAAATCCATCATACCGTAAATACAACTTAAGCAGTAACTTTAAAACGGTAAGAATTCTAAATCGAAAGGAGAAACACTAGCAGTTTTTCTTAAAACTGGACTTAGAAAGGGAGTTCTTAAAGCATGAACTTTTAAAACTGGGGTACACTTAGCAATATTCTTAAAAATAGAACTTAAAAGAGTAGCGTCCGAGGTACACTTGCCTGACTACCCACTCTAGCTACCTCAAAGTTCTTCCCTCCTTTGCTCCTTATTCTTCCTTCGTGCCAGAAACTCACACTCATCCCTCAACCTGAGTCCAGTATATAAAGAGGAGGGAGTAGGTCAGGTAAGTAGAGGTAAGTTACCTTCTCAGTATTTGCCTTCAGTGATTAGGTGGAAGTAGGTAGGTTAGTTTACTTACCTCAGTACTTCTCTTCAGACTGTAATGAGGTAGTTTACCTACCTCATTTGGTCGAGGTCTGGTTCGATTCTAACTAAATAATAAAGTTTGCTTTTGTCTTTAGTTGCCCTTTGAAAAAGTACCTTTTGTGCTGGCGTGAACAATCAAGTTTTGACCCCGATAAATATAGCGGAAGTAGTAAACAATAAATATTCAATACACGTAAAGAATATTTAGATCTAGATGCAATGAAACTAAACAATCATACACAAGTATAACAGAGCGCAAGCAATAGTAAAAAGACACGATTTTCTGTGACGAAGGGAAAGCTCGATACCCACGGTAATTGAGGAAAACCCTCCGGGCTTCAATGGCATCAAAAGTAATGCACTATGAAAATCAACTTACAGTCTAGGTGGTAACGACGCGCTAACCTAGCCGACTTACTCCCGTTACGTGATCCCTACCAAGGAACTCCTTGGATTTGCTCGCGGCAACGGAACCGGACACCTTTTGGTCTTCACGTCAATCTTCCCTCTTTGACCACTTGAATTGCCGACCACGATCAGATCTCCTTCTTCATGAACCAATGTCTCCAACGAAGGTAGAAGACAGTGTTTCAATGGTTAAAGTAAGATGATGAGTAAACTTATTTGAACATGAATATTAATCTTGTAACCTTTGGGTTTTCTCAAGAGGAGCAATCTTAATGGAGCATGAGGAACTTTCTTCTCAAAGGAGGCACCGCAATAAATTCTCTAGAGTCTTCTCTCACTCGTTAGGGTTCCAAAACATTAGCCGGGTATTTATAGAGGGCTCCAAAATTTCATTTAAAAAACTTGCTCGTTGCACAGGTGCTCGAGTGCAGCTCGAGCCCACGGCGGGCGGACGAAGGGCTTCCAGAGAAACCCTACGTGCACTCTAGCGTGTATCGAGTGCACAACGAGCGGGATACATTCTAGATTTTTGGCTTGAGCGGGTATTAAGCGCCAGCGAGCAGGGTACATTCTAGATTTTAGGCTCGAGCGGGTATCAAGCACAGGCAAGAGGGGTACATTCTAGATTTTAGGCTCGAGCGGGGATCAAGCGTCAGGTGGGCGCGGAGGCTTCGGATGGGCTAGAGCGACTGGAGGGCGGAACGGACAGAACGGACTATAACTCGACAACCCACAACCCGACATCAATACTATAATACATATGGTCACGGAATATGCCAATTAGACAGATGTCTCTAACAATCTTCCCCTTTGGCAATTCCGTGACAAAACTCAGATTGTAAATAAATACAAGTGAATCACGGGTTCAGACACCACCGAGATAGAACCCGTGTACATAAAAATCTACGCCTAGTGAGATACAAAAAAAATGTAAAAAAACTACACTAGTACTACTGTGTCGATGTAGTGACAGCTGCGTCAGTATAACAGAGTTACCTGGTCAAGCAGGGTTAGCACCAACAAGTCAAAGATACAGGCAATAATAGACACATCATGCAATAATAGGAACAATACTAAGATATAGGTAGTACTAAAGTGGAATAGAAAGAGTAGATAACATAAATAGCAAGTCAATAGATAACATCAATAGCAAATCTCCCCCTAACAGAAATAAGTACATCTCACCTAAGCTCCCCCTATCGGCATGCACCAAAAGAAACCGAGATCTCCCCCTTTTTGTTACGAAGAGCCAAAGAGAGGGGATCACTCAGAATCGCTGGGGGGGGGGGTGGAGTGCCATAATGTCGCCACCAGCGCCGAAGCTCAGCCTCCTGGGTAGCCAAACGATCATCCAACCGTTCAAAACCAGCAAGGAGGTGTGACTGGAGCTGAGCTTGGGAAGCAAGAATCCACTCTTGGGAGGAGTACAAACACTCAAATCGGTTAACAAGACGAGACATCTGACCTATCAGAGCGGCTGAGGAAGGGGTGGAGTGCCAATGCGAAGTAGACGGTCTAGGACTCGAGGGGTCAGGGAAGGACGAAGCAGAGCAAGAGGGGCCATCATCCGGCTGAGGAGGAGGCACGTTAGGGAGAGGCTCATCGAATGGCTCTGGGAGGTCTGCAGCAAGGCGATGGGCATGGGACCGACTCTGACCAAAGGTGGTGGAAGTGATGGGATAGCCGAGCTGGAGGCGAGGAAAGTTAGCGAAGGGGTGACCGAGCCTAGAAAGCAACCGCTGAATAAGGCACCCGTGAGGAAGGTTGGCCTCTTTCTGTCCGATGAAGTGGGAAATAATGTGATTGATGAAGTGGTACGGTAAATCAATCGGCTGACCACTCAAGAGAGCATACAAAAATAATGCTTTCTCCTCGGGAATGGATGAGAAGTGAGAAACAGGAAACAGGTTCATGAGCATGATACGGCTCACGACCAGATGCCGAGAGGAGAGGTAGGACGTCTGGAAATCTCTGCCATTCCACCCCAGAGGGGCACCATGGAGAAAAGTGGCAACATCATTGTAATGAGGCCGGGATAACGAAGAATAAGGGTAGGTTGGGTTTTCTACCTGAGGAATACCAAGAACGCGTGCAAGAACATCGGCAGTGATGTGAAAGAGTGCCCCCCGCATGAAGGTGGAGAATGAGTCGTGAGAAATCGCATGAATATTGGAGTAAAACTCTTAAATGAGAATAAGCGACGGAGCAACTAAACCTATGAGGATCGGCGCCTAACCATGGTCAGTGAAAAGAGCGGAGATGGAAGGATCAACAGAGTCAAAGCGGACTTCCCATTCAATGGAGAGTTGGCGATGTGACATGTGGGTGTTAAAAAGTGTCTCAGCCTCGGGATTGATAAATCGATTGGGAGCGAAGATCCTACTTGGCCGAGGGCGTTTGCCACTAGACTTATGCGACATAGACTTTCTT
>JAODPA010085454.1:1015-25084 GCA_025585075.1 Nepenthes mirabilis
TGTGTGAGTTTGACATATTTGTCAAGTTGATATATATATACATGGACATGATTGGTTAGTGAAGTAATATTGATATATTATGGTAGTGATCAATATATGGGAGCACGGGTTGATTAATATAACATGACTGAAGTATTATACCATCTTGCCTGAGAATCGGTAGATAAATTTTTGGGACATTATAAATTAGATGTGGTAATTAAATTTTGGCTTTAGTAAAAGGTTTTGTTTTTCAGGACGAAATGAAAGAACTAGTTAAATTGGTCAAAATGTATTATTCTTGGTTCTCATTTATTCTTTCATCGTTATGTGATAAATTTCTTTGTGTTGGTCTTGATTGTGTGCGTACGGTCATTGTTAGTACCGAATGACAATTCTTTCATTAAAATTGTAAAGCATTCTTTGTGTTATACTTGATTGCGTGAGTAGTTGAATTATTGGCTTCTTATGGTCAAGGTTAAAGAGAGCGTATAAAAATATTAAGATAACTAGTCGAATGGGAGGTTACGATACCTTAGCACAGTCTACACTTATCCGATACTGATTTCTATATCATTGTGGTAATTGGGTATATTGTTTATTGATGAGGGATGCTTATAGCCACGTGACCATTGTAGGAGATGATATCAGAGATATCATTTGGTGAGGGATATCATGGATGATATTGGCATGTTACGGGTACAATCTTTGAGAGTACTGTAGATGTATTTAGATATCATGGATAACCTTGTTGTACTTACCTAACCATTGGGGGCGTAAATACGCGGCCTTTGGTTCACGGTGGTAGAATAAGGTCTAAGGAGATTCATTATGATATTCCGTCATTGTTGATAACTCATGAGTTTGGGATTTGATGGAACCCACGAGTTATATTTGATAGAATTCATGTGTCGAATTTTATGCTATCTGGATTATTATGGAAGGATACTTATAGTCATGTGACTATCGTAGGAGATGATATTAGTGATATCATTTGGTGAGGGATATCATGGATGGTATCGACATACTATGGGTACAGCCTTAGGGAAGACTGTAGAGGTAGTTGGATATCATAGATAACCTCGTTGTACTTACCTAACCGTTGGAGGTATAAATACGCGGCCTTTGGTTCACAGTGATAGAATAAAATCCAAGGAGATTCATTGTGATGTTTCATCATTATTGATACCTCATGAGTTGGGATTCGGTTGAAATCCAAGAGTTATATTCGGTAGAATTTATATGTCGAATTTTACGCTATCTGAATTCAGTGGAATCCATATTATTTATCGATATTTATTCAGGTCGTTTATACTGACATTCGGACCAGGGAACCCCTGCATATCTCTTAATGTCGGATTCTGAGTGGTTTTCGCATATTATTGGCAATCTTGTTATCTTTGTCATATAAGGGTTTAGGGAGACCTATCTTGCTTTTGATTTGAGTCATGTTTACAATGTGTTGTGGCTTCTCAAATATAGTTAGATTATTATAAAAATATTGCAACCATTATATTTCGATATCCGAGATATTTATTGTTTATTAAGTATTTTTTATTATTATCACTTGTTGGGTTTTGACTTACCTTTATATTTTCTTGATTCCAGATTGAGTTGATTGTATAGTGCAGATCGTAGGATCCTACTTTGGTTATAAAAATTTGTGATAAAGAAGATAGTAGATATAAAGGCTCGTGAGAAGAAGTTCTAGAGATAGTTCATCGATCGAGGTTTTATTTGGATATATTATTAGGATTGTATTCCCGAGATAATAATATCGTATATATATATTTATTATTTCGAAGAAATTTATTATGAAAATTATAATTATGATGTTGAATTTATGATGATTGGAATTTTGAGTTTCCTCGTGATCGATTTAAATTGAGTCGAGTGACTTGGGTTTGGGTCATTACACTGCGTGTTCCAATCCCCGGTGAATTGTTGGAGATTTTTACTGCCCTCCAAGTTCCCATCGCATAGCTTCATGCGAACGTCGTACGATACTTGGGTACCTTCTATATATTCCTTCGTCAGCACACGAAGCGGTTGACAGTGGTGATGGTCAAGGTGTTTTTCAAATTTAACTAGGGAACAGAGTGGATCTTCTTGGCTCCACGTGGCGGTCTCTAGGTTAGTACCACCATATACAATTCCTTAAAGAATTGGAAGAATCAGTTCTTTTTTATTCGCGTGGATGAATCCTGTCCATTGACTAGGGAATGGAGTAATGTGCCCGAAATTTACACCGGGACTCCTGCTGATGAGGAGGCAGAGTTCTTGGAGTGGTTGTTCAAGCTGGTCAGCGACCACCTTGGGGAGTTTCGGAGAGACCACTTGGTCCCTCGTGATGAGGCCGAGAAGGTCAAGTGGGGACCTCCCTCTCCTGAACAGAAAACGGTGAAGCTTTCTAAGAAGAGGAAGGTTGGGACTCTTGTGATTAGGGAGTCATCCAGCGAGGGGTCTCCCATGAGTCCAGTAGTGAAGGGGACGACGACGGTGGCGGCAATGAGGCCTTCCTCATCCTCCTCCCCTGATCTAGGGAGTGTTCTGGTTGGTGAGCTTGCCGGAGTAGGAGGCAGCTCTGGCGTATGCGGCGAGGAGTTCGCCATTGAGGCTTCTTGGGCTAGACTGCGCTCTACCGCCACCTACGTCGTGCTGGTCCTGCCACAGCTGGGACATCTGGTGCCATTGGAGCCCCCTACGAAGTCCACGGTGGAGCGAGCTGCTGTTTCGTAGGAGACACCATCTGGGAACCCAAGGAGTTGCCTGCTGAGCCTCTTGTTGTGCCGGTTATTGCGTTGTCTGAGCAGCCCGCCTCTGGAGAGCTTTGGGAGGCTCAAGTAGCGCCATCTGCCTGAGAGCCTCCATTGGTCGTTGATGTTAGAGCGGAGATTACGGAGGAGGTTGCCGCCGGAGAGCCTGCCTAGGTCGTGGAAAGGCCAAAGGACCCCGCCGCTGGAAAGCCGGTGGGGACAGAGGATCTTATGGTGGAATTGCCAGAGGAGTTGAAGGTGGAGGCCACTGCTAGGCCTACCCGGGATGGTTCCATTTCCAGTCCTCTGCTGCCAGAACCAAGGTCTCGTGTCAGGTCAATGATTTCGGCGCGCAGAATTTGACAGGTAAACCTTTGCAACTTATTTTTTTCCTTCAGTTTTACAGTTGCTCACACTTATTATTTTTGCAGACGAAAAAGGTTTCTAGCGCAGTTGTTAAGGCGCTTGGCCAGCGAGACCGAGCGATCTCCGATAGAGATAGGGTGATTGCCTTGTTCGAAGAGAAGTTGGAGGCGTTAAAGGCGGAGCACTAAGAGGACGCAGTTGCCCTAGAGTCTGTGTTGGCCAATATAGAGGCGGAGAATGCTAGGTTGAAGGAGGAGAATGCCAGTCTAAGAGTGGCCGTGGTGACTGGTCTGGCGAAGGAGAATGACGAATTGAGGGAGGAGATCGTCCATTTGAAAGAAGAGATTGATCGGGCTACGCGGCTCATTGATCAGCTGGCAGGGCAGATGACTACACTGGAGAACGAGTTGACCGCTCGCATTCGTCCTCACGAGATCTCAAACATGCTGTTAGCATGGTTATGGGAGGGGATTGATATTAGCAGACGCATTACACGACTAATTGATCACAATTATCCAATTGAATTTTGTAGCCGAGAGAATTATTCTGCCCAGTGTCGCGAGAGCCTTGTGGGGGAGCCCCGGAGCGGTCAAAGGTCGTCAGCACCTCCTCCTGGGAGCTCCACTCATCCTTAGTTTTTTTTACTCCTCTTTTTTTTTTTTTGGATACAGGTGTAAATATATTCTAAGTAATAAAACAAGCTGTTTGATGGCTGTTACGTGTTTTGCCTTTGTGGTCTCCTTTTGAATTATCCGTTATATTGTCCGGCCAATTTGGTATATTATGTGTAAACTGATCATCTGCCTTAAGGCGCTACCAACGCTTTTTGAGGGATTTGAGCCCTTATGAAGACTTCATGGTTAACCCAGGTGCTGTGCTAAGCCTGATCTATACTCGTATGGGAGTAAAGAATTGGTGACGCTGCTCTAGTGTAAACCTGGGTGGCAAACATTTGGGGCGGATTGCCTTGCTTCTGTCGACCGTCGTTGACTGATCACGCTATCTCCTTGTGTAGAAGGTCATCACGCGCGTTGTTTAAGCCCTTTAAGATTTCGACCACCAATGGCTCGCCTGGATGATTAGGGTTTAGATTCGATCGCTTATAAGCCGCCCAGATGACTGGGGTTTAGATACAACCGCTCATGGGCCGCTTGGACGACTTGGATTTAGTTACGACCAGGTAAAGACTCGACCGACTTAGGGACAGTTTAGGTCACTCGTATAGCCTTGCAATCATACAAAGTAAATATACAAATACGCATACACATAGAACATGATAAGCAATAACAATATAACACAATACACATGAGCAAATATTTCTTTTACTGATTGGACACAGCAAGTATATACAATTACTAACGTACACACGGATGACCTACCTGGACCCTTACTGGAAGTAGCGTTTAAGGTGGGTCGCGTTTCACGTCTGTGAAACCAACTTGCCGTCCTGTGTCTGAAGTTTGTATGTTCTGTTCCGCAGGATGGTAGAGACTAAGAAAAACCCTTCCCAATTTGGAAAAAGCTTATTCCAGTTGGCAATCTTGCCCATGGCCTCGATACTTCGCAAGACAAAGTCCCCAATGTTGAATTGTCATGCTTTTACCTTTTTGTTGTAATAGCGCACGATCCGTTGTTTCTAGGCTGCGGTTTGCATTTTGGCGGCGTTGCGGGCTTCCTCTAGCAAGTCCAAGTGCTTCCAGATTTTTTGGGAGTTGCCTAGTGGGTCGAAGGATTCGACCCTAAGGCTTAGAAGCTCGATCTAAATCGGAATTAACGCTTCGGTCTCGTAGCAGAAACTGAAGGGTGTCTCGCGAGTTGGCTCATTTGGAGTTGTCCGATAAGACCAGAGGACGGAGGGTAGCTCATCCACCCAGGAGCCTTCGGCGTCCTCCAACTTGATATTGAGACCGTGGAGTAGCGTGCGGTTTGTAACCTTTACCTGTCCATTCGCTTGCGGGTATGCCACCGAAGTGTGGACCAATCTAACTCCAGATTAGTGCAATACTTGGTGAAACACTTTTATGAGAATTGGGTTCCGTTGTCGGGGACTATCACCTTGGGAACGCAAAATCTGCTGATTATGTTTTGTCGGACGAATTCAAGAGCGTTGTGCTCTTTGATCTTGGCCAGTGGGATGGCTTCAACTCACTTGGTGAAATAGTCGATACCTACTATAATAAACTTCCTTTGCCCTACTGCAAAGGAAAACGGGCCGAGGATATCAAGCTCCCATTGTGTGAAAGGCTAAGGAGCCTAGAGAGATTTCAACTCAGCAGGCGGCTAGCGGTGAAGATTGCCGTGAAGCTGGCAGTTCTTACACCTCTTTACGAACTCGAGCGCATCTTTCTTCATTGTAGGCCAATAGTAACCTTGACGCATGATTTTAAATGCCAAGTTCTTGTCGCCAATATGCGATCCGTAAATCTCGAGATGGACTTTGCCAAGTGCATAGTCGGCCTTCTCAGGTATAAGGCATCGGAGGTACGGAATCGAGTAACCACGATAATATAGCCGTCCATCGACCACGGTGTACCAACCGGCCGTCTTCTTGACTCGCTTGGCTTCGTCTGCGTCTTCTAGGAGTGCTCTATCCGTTAGGTATCTCTGGTATGATGTCATCCAATTTTCTGCTTCGAAGATTTGTATTGCTTCCTATTCCTCTGTATTGGGAGCGCTCAGAATCTCCCGCATGTCCTTCGAGTACTGCTCTGGGTTTTTGGCCTCTGCCACTTTGGCCAGTTGGTCGACCTTCCAATTATCAGCTTTAAGAACGTGAACCAGGGTTAGCCTGTTGAACTTCCGGGTGGTTTTCTTTACCTTGGCCAAATATTTGGCCAAGTGAGGGTTGCACGCCTCCAAACTCCCGTTAACTTGGTTGACGACTAGTTCAAAGTCGCTATAAATGGTCAATCACTTAGCTGAGCATCCTTTGGCCAGCCTTAACCCAACTAATAGGGTTTCGTATTTGACAACATTGTTGGTCATCAGAAAATTGAGTCTGAGTGAGTACTTCACTTCAAACCTGTCTGGGGTTTTCAAGACCACTCCGGTTCCATTGCCTGAGTCTGTGGATAATTCGTCCATATTTAGGACCCATTTTGACTCTTCCCTATCCTGTTTCATGTCCTTAGTAGGCTGTTCCTCGTGACTTTGTGTCATGGTTTTGACGATGAAGTCGGTTAGAGCCTGTCATTTAATGGCGGGTCTGAGCTAAAATTCGATATCAAACTCTCCCAATTCGATAGCCCACTTTACCAACCATCTAGAAACGTCGGGTTTTTGGAGAACATTTTTCAGAGGCTGGTCGGTGAGAACAATCATACGATAAGCCTGGAAGTAAGGTCTCAACCTCCGAGCAGAGAAGACAAGTGCCAAGGCTAATTTTTCTACGCGTGGGTAGCGCATATCCGGGTCGGTCAATGTCTTGCTCACGTAATAGACCGGCCGTTGGGTATCGGAATCCTGACGTACGAGGACGGAATTGAGGGCTACCTTTGACGCCGCTAGGTAGAGGTATAGCTCATCCGTCCTTGGGTGACGTTAGCAATGGTGGACTGGCTAGATACCGCTTTAATTCTTCGAAGGCTGTCTGGCACTTCGCTGCCCACTGGAATCCGTTGGCTTTTGTCCCCCTTAGAGCCTTAAAGAAAGGCTGATATTTGTCCCCCGACTTGACAAAAAAGCGGGATAAGGTTGCTAGTCGTCCAATTAGCCGCTGGACATCCTTGACGCTTCGCAACTGAGCTATGTTTGCAAGGGTCTTGATCTTCTCCAAGTTTGCCTCGATCCCCCGTTGGAAGACAATGAAACCGAAGAATTTTCCTGAGGATACTCCAAAGACGCACTTAGCTGAATTCAACTTCATTTGATGCGCACAGAGTACCTCGAATGACTCAACTATATCACGAATATAGTCGTTGGTGGTCCTACTTTTGACGAGTATGTCATCGACATACACCTCCATATTGCGGTTGATCTGTTTTTCAAATATCTTGTTTACAAGCTGCTGGTAAGTGGCTTCCGCGTTCTTCAAACCAAAGGGCATCACCTTATAACAATAGGTGCCTTGATCTGTCATCAACGAGATGTGCTCTTCGTCTTTTGGGCTCATCCGGATCTGATTGTAACCCGAGTATGCGTTCATGAAACTTAACAGCTCGTGTTCGGATGTGGAGTCCACCAACAAGTCGATCATGGGTTAAGGGAAACTATCTTTTGGGCAGGCTTTATTAACGTCAGTGAAGTCGATGCACATTCACAATTTCTCGTTGGTCTTTTATTAGGACGACATTGGAGAGCCAATCTGGGTATTAGACTTTCCTGATGAAATCGGCATCCAGCAGCTTCTTCACCTCTTCCCGGATGGCAATCAGCTTCTCCACTAAGTGGTTTTGCCACTTCTGCCTAATGGGTTTGCGGTCGGGATTAAGGCCCATCTTGTGGACCATTACACCAGTCAGAATCCCAGGAATGTTAGTGGGAGCCCACGCGAAGATTTCTGCATTCTGTCGCAAGAACGCAATCAACTCGTCGCGCAGTGCTCCGACGACTGAGCTGCCAATGTGTTAGCACTTTTTTGGATCTTTCGTGTTCAATGGGACCAGATCGGTTGCCTCACCAGACTGCGATTGCTGTAGAGTTGCTTCGTCTCAATGGTCGATTTCTCTTGCTGACTTTGCGCTGCCACTCGGGGCGATTTAGGAGATGTAACATGTCCACCCAGTGACTGGTCACCCAACACTTCGCCCACACTGTATGCTGTTGGGAATTTTATCTTGAGATGTGGTATCAATGTGACGGCTCTGAATGCTATTAGGTACGGGCGGCCTAATGTAGCGTTGTACACAGAGGGTCGATCAATTACCAAGAAGGTGAGTGTATAACTCGTCGTTCTTGGGTATATGCCTAGGGTGACCTCTAACTGAATCGTCCCTTGGACGGGCACGGGCTCGTTGTCAAGCCCGTATAGCGGGCATTCGGCAGGTTTTAACTGACTCTATTTTAAATCGAGTTTAAAGAACGTATCAAGGTAAAATAAATCGCGTGAATTTTCATTATCAATAAATACTCGTTTTAGTTGGTGGTCGATACTACCGTTCGAAACGAGTGAGGATACAACAAGGGGGTCGGCGTGAGGGGAGATTACATATTCTTAGTTATCGTCGCTAAAACTAATGATATTGTCTTCGGTGCGCTATTTCTTCCTCCCAATCTATTGTTCCTTATGGTCCGTCGGAGTCTTGGATGGTCGAGTTATGATCATGTTGATCACTCCTGCTACGACCCTATTCCGTGGAGGAGAAAGCTCTGGTCCTTCTCCGCCTGCAGTGCCGGAGCTTTGGTAAGGATTCTTGACGAACCTGGTGAGGTGGCATCTACAAATCAGCTCTTTTATCTCCCGTTGAAGAGTCCTGCAATCTTCCGTGGAGTGACCGGGATATCGATGGAAATCACAGTACTTGATCGGATTTTCTCCCTCTCCTTCTTAAGTGGTTTCGGCCACTTAAGGAACTTCTCCCCATGGATTTGTATGAGGACGTTTGAACACGTATCTGTTAGGGGCGTCAAATTGATCGGCCTATAGTCCTTACGATCTGGTAGTCCGGTTTTGTGATGCATTATGCGAGAGTGATCACCGTCGTTATACTTTCTCTTTCCTTCAATTGGGAAAGAGCGAGACTGTTCGATCCACTCGGGACAGTTAGCCTCGTTGGCCTTCTCAATTGCTGCGTAGGCCCTGGTGATAGATTCCGCTTCCCGAAAGGTTTGCGGATTCTTATGCGTTAGGTGCCTAAAGAAGTCTCCGTATGTCAGGGTGGAAATGAAACTGTCAAGTTTCATCTCCTCTGTGAGCGTGGGGATTCGTCTGGTCTCTGCGACGAAGCAATTCAGAAATTTTTGCAGATTCTCCCTGTGCTTCAACTTAATGTGAGATAGATGCCAAGACTGCTTCTCTTCTCGGCGGCTAGAGGCAAGCTGTACCAAGAAGAGGTCAGTCAATTCCCGAAAGCTTCGGATTGAATTTAAGGGGAGGTGATGGAACCAGATGCGAGCGTCCTCTTTTAAGGTAAGTGGAAAGCAGTGGCGCATTATTGCGTTCTCCAACCCTTGTAGACTCAAATGGGTACGGAAGTAATCAAGATGATCTATGGGATCAACGCTCTCATCATATGAGTTAAGGATTGGCATCTTGAACTTCACCGGCATAGGACGGCTCAAGATTTTCGCCGTGAAAGGAGATCGGTCAATGTCTATTGTGTGTTCATCGCAGATCCAGATCTTCTCCACCCTTGGATCTGTCTGAGCGGCGTTGCCTAATCTTTTGGTCTCAACTCCGTTCTTTCTTTGGGGTGACGCGTAGCCGGCCGGCTACTACCACCAATGGATCTGACGACTGGGGGACTTCCTCCTGAGCCTGGGTCCTGGTCTCCATCCAAGAGTATCGGGGGTTCCTGCATTCTGGACTTTCTTCCGGAGTCATGCTGCCCGATCGTTCTTCAAGCCTTGGTCGGCTTTGGGCGTGAGAGGATTCTGGTGTTTCAATGTTGGCCGATCTTTTGGATTTCTTGGCCAGTCTCTTCTTTCTCTGGCCTCCTCTCCTGGAGGCCGGTGTAGGGGCTACTGCTGGCAGAACCCCTATTGTCCGTATTCCTGGTGGGACAGTGTATCTGGAGCATTTTATTCGTATTCTTCATGTACTCTACCAGATTTTGAAAGAAGGGTGTGAGCATCCGGTTGACCACGGCACCAGCAACGTGGTCCTGGTCGAGCGAGGTCACCTCTCTGGCGGGCTCGCTGGCTTGCGCCCTCGTGTTCATCATTTTAGTTGATGACGTTGGTTTAGAAAGTGAAGTTGAGGAAAGTATCTCAGAAAAGTGGTTGGCTTTTTGTAAATGTTTCCATAGACGACGCTAATTATGTGTCTTGGATCCAAATTTTGAACAGGTTCGGATCAAATCGATCGTTGAATTCGGATCCGTTCATCGAGTGTGGATCCTACACACCATTACAACAAATAATAGGTCAGGTGCCGGCAGGATATTATCGCACCGAAAATATTCCGATACTTAAGTCAGTAAATAACCTTCAAAGAATAAGAAGGTTGGGGCAAAAAGAAAAAAATAACAAGAAACGCAGAGAGTGTTTGTGGCTGGGGTTTTTGCTCTCGTTGTGAAAGTCTTTTTGTCGCTCGAAAGGAGCTCTGGCTTCTGGCACTATATTTGCAAGGAATGTAGTGACAGAAATATAGTGCCAGAGAGGGTTGTTCACTGAAAGCATGAGAGCTTTGCGGTAGAGAGAGAACTCGATGATGAAGGTGAATGCTAATCTTAGGAGCATTTTATACTTGAGGTTCAAAAGCGTCCCTTGGAGTGAGGTCTTTATGGACTTTTATAAATGAAATGCAAGGCGACCTTCCTTGGGTAGGAAGGTTTGATTCCCGCATTCTGTTGGGATGGCTTCCTTTTTTGGCATGGAGTTTTAATGGCGGTAACGGCTCATTAGGTGGATTACCTTCCTTTTGCATTTTGTTACTGTTAGGATTTGCTGCTGACAAAGGAGAGAGTCTGACACTTTTCTCGCAGAATGTGCGCTAAATTGCTAGTGACTGTTACCATGAGATTACCTTTTGGGAGAATACGAAATTAGGAGAGAAAACTGTTGCTAGTCGTGGATGAAAGTGTGGGCCAAACTAAGCTTGGCCCACACGAGGCTTGGTCTTGTGGCCGGCATACCACAATGCTTCCGATCAATAGAAATATTGACCGTATCCTTGAACCAGTCGTCCGACCTACTACCAGGCGTGACCAATCTCGTTGGCCTTTCGTCCAGGTGCATATATGGGCCTTCGTGGATTTGGATCGTCTCTCCTTTCTGGGCTAACCCACTATGGGCATACCTACCGGGTGGAATAATAATCTATTCCAATTATATGTCAACGTCAACTTTTGTAATATTGGTAATAATGGCTGTATAATTCCTGTTGAGATGTTATGCTCTTGGGTTAGATGTTACAAACCTTATCACTATCTTTTTTGGGCTCGATGTGTTTATCATCTCAACACAATAATCAAAGTTGAATAAATAATTTATTGAGAGAAAATAATAAAATTGTTTAAACCAACTCATTGGGCTGATTAAAACCTTATTTAGCTGTCTGAAATCAAATAATCATCAAAGTTGAAAAATAATTTATTGAGAGAAAATAGTTTATTTAAATGACAAAAGTTAATTTCATACCAAATTTGCGTCAAATGATGCCTAAATTGGGAGGAGGGCCACAATCTGAGACCCTGGCGTAATTTAGTTTGGTTGATAGAAAACACGCTGTCGTTCAGGCATCCCTCGCAGCTGTGGATTGCGTAAATAAGGTGAGCTTGTTCATCTTCACGGCAATGGTACTGTTCATGTCTTCCGTTATTAGTCCGGGCAAAAATTTAGCGTTTCAAATACATCATTATTCTCGTGTCCAAGTACGTAAGTATCAAATAAATTGCAGCAGATGCTGCATAAATTAAAACCTTTAAAATCGGCATGTTCCTGATACAAACTAATATGCGCAGCTTCTGGTTTCTAATCTGCAGCTGAATCATAGAAAATGTCCGCGGTAGGATCAATGCTGATAAAGCCCCCTACACATCCTACTTATGACTTGAAGGGTGTCATCAAGCTTGCGCTTGCGGAAGATGCCGGTGATCGAGGTTCACTATCTCTTCCGACTGTCTATTTCTGATTTTTCTTTTTTCTTTTTTTTTTTTTGCGAATTTCCATGGATTGAAAATTTCTGGCCTTTTTTATTTTATTATTTGCTTGGATTCTGGGAAAATAAAGCAGAAATTGCGTCTGGGGTAAGGTTTTTTTTTTTTTTTTTCCCCGGAGGCAAATCAAATCGGATGTGACACCTCTTCCAATGTCAGATATATGGCATTCAAGACGTTCACCCATTGCAACATCACTTATCTGTTGTTGGCATCGTGTAACACAGTGGGCTTCAGAATGCTTGATTTCTTGGGTTCACTTGAGATGTTACAAGAGAAAAAAAAAAAATCCTTGCAAGCAGAATCACCATCTCATAAAAACCTGCCTAAGATTTTGTTTTAGTTGCGCGAACGGATGAACCCTCAAAAAGTATGAGTATGAATATTATACCAAAAGTACGAGTATGAATATTATACCAAAAGGGCCTTATAGTGATGTGAATCCTTTTTTTTCCCCAAGGGGGGGGGGGGGGAGGGTTTTTAGTGTATTCATGAATCACGATTATATTTGAGATTCTCCATACCCAAGATAAGCTCTTGCTGTTAAAATATAGGAGATGTGACATCCGTTGCCACAATTCCAACTCATATGGAAGTGGAAGCCTATTTCTTGGCAAAAGAAGATGGAGTAATAGCGGGTACAACACTGGCCGAGATGATTTTGCATGAAGTTGATCCTTCTCTCAAGGTATTGAGTGTAAGATCATAAATGTCTGGGGGATTATGTTACTTGCTTATATGCGCATTATTTTGCTTAGATATTGTGTACATCTTGGTATCAGGTGGAATGGTCTCAAAGGGATGGGGATCGTGTACACAAAGGCCTGCAATTGGGAAAAGTATCTGGTAAATTAAAAAATGTTTACTAATTTTTCCATAGGATTTGCAGAAATGCTAGAATTTTATTCAAGGATCTCTACATTTCTAACCAACTGGATGCAGGAGGTGCACACAGTATTGTTGTAGCTGAAAGGGTAGTTTTGAATTTTATGCAGAGGATGAGTGGTATTGCAACTCTTACCAAGGTATAGGAACACTATATCTATTTCTAATTTGCAAACACATGAATAGTATGTAATTATATAACCTTATATAGTTGAGTAGTTGAAATTGAAAACTTTACCACAATTGTAGCTCCTACATGGTGGAGGCAATAGGGTAGGTTTATGGATTTTCCTTCCTTTTGCCTTGCTGCTTTTCACTCGAAGGATATTCAATTTTTTATTTTCGTAGTCTTGGACAAAAAAGGATCTTTCGCGTATAATCCTGCATGTTGGAAGATTCATTAATCCCACTGGTAGAAGGACAAAAAATAGGATCAGTAGAAAGCCATTCTGGAGGATGAAGCTGAATTCATCTTTCCGTTTCCGACAATTAGATTCTGTGCAAAAGGACAAATATCCAGACAAATAGGTTGATCGGTGAGAACATTCCTTCTGGAAGAGAACAAGAAAAGGCTAAAACAAAACTGTTCTGCAAATGTGCAAGTTTGCTAACTCATATTCTGAATATTTGTTTTTATGTTTCTATATTCACTAAAATTGTGGGTAAGCTACTGACAATCGGAATTGAATAGAGTATTGAGTAATTGATCTTGGAAAGAGGCTTACGGTGGCAATTTATATTAAATTATTTCGAAAGGGGGATTGGCAAGGTTAGTTGATGCGCAGTGACATGCTAACTGATGTTGGATGAGTTTAATGAACACAGGTTGTTATTACTACTTACAGATGCCAATTCTTTTTCATTTTATAAGTATAAAGATGCCAACTCCGATCACTCAATCCTTCAGTTAATTCCCCAGAGGTCAGTATTTAATAGCGTGACAGCAATAATGACTTCTGTTAAGTCCAAAAAAAGTATAGGAGGTAAAGTATCAGGACTTGAATGGGCAAAATTATGCAAAAGCAAGAAACTGTTAATCAATATGAGAATATAAACACAAACAAATAACAATCTAAATTGTCAACTGACTAGAAAAAAACTGATCATATGAGAAGCTAGAGGTTTGCCTTCACATGGATGCACTATAATAATATAAATGTATAATTAATGGTAGTGGTATCTACAAAAGATTGAATAGGGTGCCCTAGAAATGAATAATCATTTGTCCTAGTGCCAAAGCATAGAAAATGAGCCATCTTCTGGAGCAAATATGGATGGGGACTTGTGTTTGGAAAAAAAAAAAATCATGATAGAAATCAGCAATTTTAGGATTAAAGATGTAAGAACAAAAGGATGTTTCAATTATGTGGAAATCTCTCTGTTGGCATAACCCTTGTGTGCTTGTCACGTATGCTGAGTAGAAATTGTCTTTATCATGTATCTTGTAGGCAATGGCTGATGCTGCTCACCCTGCTGTCATTCTGGACACAAGGAAGACTGCACCTGGTTTACGATTGGTGGACAAGTGGGCGGTGTAGATCCCTTCTATTGCTTATTACATTTCCCTTTGATGGGTAAGTTATGTTATTGATCAGCTTTGGGTGTCTCTGCAGGTGCTGATTGGAGGGGGACAGAATCATAGATTGGGTTTATTTGATATGGTGCTGATCAAAGATAATCACATATCAATTGCTGGAGGGGTGACAAATGCCTTGGAATCTGTGGACATGTATTTACAGCAAAACAATTTTCTGATGGAAGTTGAGGTGGTATTTCATTCTGTGCATGGTTTTGATATAATCTTGTAGATGCATGTCATAACTTTAGATTCTGTATGGTGTGGTGCTGGGAAAAAAATAATCATATAACAATAGCAAGAAGGTGACAAATCCTTTGAAATGTCACTCCGCATGGCCTTGATGTAGTAATATGGGTACATGTCATAGCTTCCAGACTGCCTCTCTCTCTCTCTCTCTTGTCTGTGGACCTGTATTTACAGCAAAACAATTTTCAGATGGAATTTGTTGTGGTATTTCATTCTGTGCACGGTTTTGATATAATCAGATAGATGCATCTCATAGCTGGAGATTCTGTGTGTGATATGGTGCTGCCATGCTGGTAAACAAATAAACAAATAATCATACATCAATAGCTAGAAGGTAACAAATCCCTTGAAATTTCAATGTGCATGACCTTGATGTAGTCATATGGGTACATGTCAATAGCTTGCAGTCTCTCTCTCTCTCTCTCTGTGGTTATCGATCAATAAATTGTGAACAGCTTCTTGGAAGAATGGGTTATTTGCAAGAATTCTTAGAATGAGAGAACTGTAAAGGAAGTAGCTGGAGCTCCTCCCAATTATAACTAAACTGAGTGAGGCCTTCTCTTAAAGAAAAGGAATTCCAGGTGTCTATATCTCGGTGTATTTCTGCTCCTGTGTGTATGATGGAAGTGGGTATGAAATCCATACATATGCTTATGGATGTGAGACTGTGAGCACTATCAATGACATTCTTTGCTCTTGTTATTGTGTATGAGTATATTCTTTGCATCCCATAACAGATTGAGACCAGAACATTAGAGGAAGTGAAAGTGGTATTGGATTATGCTTCTCAAAAGAAAACTGCTTTGACAAGGATTCTGCTGGATAACATGGTTATCCCTCATCCTAACGGAGACGTTGATGTTTCCATGCTTGAAAAGGCTGTAAAAATGATTGATGGAAGATTTGAGACTGAGGTATCTCCTAATTTCTGCTTGTACAAGTCATTCTCAGTCCCCACTGTTAAAGAAGCCTTCAAATTTTGCATCCTTTCCGGATCCATGTCCATATTGAGCATCCTGGATGAGTCAACTTGATGTTTTATCTTTGGAAATTTTTTGTGTAATAACTTGTATTTGTTCATTTTTGGTTTTTGATGACTTTATTTTGACAGGCATCTGGAAATGTTACTCTTGATACGGTGCACAAAATCGGACAAACTGGAGTAACATACATTTCTAGGTGAGAGCAATTTGCAATTTGTATCTGAAAGATGGAAGTTTATATTAAGTGAAATAAATACTGTATTATGGATAGGTAAAATAAATACTGGTTTTTGTAGAAGGATTATGGAATTAGGACTTAAGGCGGGGAACAGTTGTCTAGGCATGAAGGTGCATTTTAAGAACGTCAGAGATTTTTCAGCCTTTTGTTATCTTCTTGATATTATTTAATTACTGTTTTTTGTCTACAATATCTTCTTGATAAATATACTTATCTTATACTCAAGGATTTTAGTTCATCATCATCATTAAGGTTTGGGTAAATTATTTTGTTACTCAGAGGAATTCTATACGTGCCTCTAAAGTGGACCTAATTATCTTTGTTACAGAGAGCTAAGGATTGTTGGAAGTATCAGATTAATGAGATTATTTCCTCTCTATGTGCTGGTTTCTTCTCACATATCCCTCTTCTTCCTCTTTATTCCTTCCCCTCTTTCTATGCGCCTTCACTCCATAGCATCTTATGTCTAGTGGTGACAGAGTCAGGAATTCCTGAACTCCAATGAATACTGGTACTTTCATCCACCACTGACCATTGTTATTTACCGCTACATTCAAGAAATTTGCATCTTCCCCTTCCCATAATGCCATGCTGCAGTTATTTCTCTGCCACCAAAACTCTCTCCCCGGCTATCATGGCCGCCAAAATGTCAACTCCAGTGGGCCCTATACGCATCATAAAATGAGTCCTCTGTCCTTACCCAAATGAAATGGCACCATAAACCTAAGTCGAATCAGCACAAGTGCTGCCTTATCTTAATGCAGCTAGCAATTGCCACTTAGAAAAGAAAAATGTACATTATTGTGTTTTTTCAGAGAGACGAGTAATCACCAGTGACTCTCAAATGACGGACGTTGGTCTCATTAGTGAAAGAAAAATCCCCAAATCCAGACGGCACTATTCTCATAGTGACCGAGAGTAGTGACAGATTTGGGATAGATGACTAGTGATCTGAAGGTAAGAGAGAGAGAGATGCTTTAACATTCATAATCCTCTAAATCATCAACTTGTTGGTTCCATCTTGAATCTGGATCATCATATGATGTGTAGATGTTAAGTCAGAAGTACTATTTTCTTTATCTAGATGACGGGTGACGCATCATAGTCTCTAGACTGTGATGTTCTTACGGAAGAGACAGTAGGCTTTACTGTAGAAAATGATGAAATAATATCAGCAAAAGGAACAACAGAAAGATCAACAATATAAAGAAAGATCATCAGATGCATTTGATATATTGTCTGGCAAAATAGGATGTGCTGGTTAACATTTGAGGGGGTTGCGTGTGGATGTTTGCATTCAGGCCTTTGTGTTCCGTTTCAATTGATTTCGTGTGGGAACTAAATCATTTGCAATATAATCTCTTTGCCCTTTCTCTATCCAATGTCTGGACTATCAGGATTATGCCTGTAACCTGTAGTATGAATTCTATTTGCACACTAGTCACTAGAGAACTTGATGATTCCTATGATTCATGACACCATTGACATATTTTTTTCAGTGGTGCACTGACACACTCTGTGAAAGCACTTGACATCTCCCTCAAAATTGATACTGAGCTTGCACTTCAAGTTGGAAGGCGCACGCATCGAGCATGATTCAGTGTTCCTATACGCATCATTCTGATAACTTATCTACATACAGGAAGCAATCATCAGCTTTTATGAACCACTTTTCTGAAGGAGAAAATCTATGGATGAGCAGAAACCGCAGAATAATGCTGCTCTATACTCTTTAGACCTCTTGCACCATTTAATTGCTAAATCCCTGCATCCAATGGCCATGCATAAATTCAGGAATTGCAAGACGGTAAGGCATTTTTATATACTGAAGCCCAGATTTAACAGTAAAGGGAAAGAAATCTAATAGTGGGCTGTAGGTTTCTAAAGGGTGGATCCAGCATAGTAGGAGTATGGGATAACTGGTGGTTTCAAATAATTGGATGTGGATTCCCTTGGCTATTGATTTGATGCCTGTGAAGAGTGAGATGAATTGAAGGGTCTGTGAGAATTGCAAACTTGTTTGTTGTCCTTAAATTGGCTAAGTTGTCTCCTTTGAGTTGGAGTATTATTATTATCCTTCCCAGCTCATAATTCTCATGGTGTTTTTATTAGTATCTTTTGTGGTGTTTAGATTCTACTGTATCTTGTGTATGTTTCTCTTCCCCCGGCATCCATTAATATTGTCTTATTATTGGTGCTCTGAAATATAATTTTATTCTTATTAGAAGAATAAACAATGGTATCTGCCTTGAGTGGGGTAAATTTAATGAAGTAAATGGGCATCTGGGAAGAGGCTGGGTGATAATGGGAAATAGAGTGAGAAGTGGCTATCACTAAGCTGATGGATTAGAGAGCTGTTATAGTCCTTCTAGTGGGATGACTCTTATATTAATTCAATGGTCAGGATTAGAAATTAAGTAAATAAATGATTGTGATTGAATAGTCATTTAAATCAATAGATACAATTTTTACTATTTATCCACTTAATTTTTAATCCTCGCCGTTAGGTTGATATGAGATCTTCATCATCGGGAGTGCCATAACAGCACTTTGTGGACTATGTGAAGGTGTTGGTCTCTCTTTCTCTCTCTTTGTCTTCATGGTTGCATATGGATAGGGTTACTATGTAGTTTTCCTATGGTTGCATTTGGAAAACTTATTGCCGTTTCTGTTTGAGTTTTCATTGGATTTGATTGGGGTTAATCGATTGAAATGGATTTGCTGGGTGTTGAGATAAATAGATGACATTACTATGGAAAATATTAACCATTCAATTCTTTATTTCTATTGTGATCTTCTATTGTTGTTGTGAGTCGTTATCCTTGGTGATGGTTGTTGTTGGAAAATGGTTTATATTTCGATTGCCATTTTTGTTTTATCTAATTATGGTCACTGAAGTTTTATTTTGTTAAAAAGGATGGTCCAGAACATAGAGGGTTAAATGTTTATTTTCACTTTGTAGATAGATTGTTTCGATAATTTAAATGTATGACTTTAATATTATAATATAATGACTTTATTATTGGACCAAGTCTCCCTTCGGGGTTTTATTTGGTTAATAGCAGCTGATAGATTGATTTTCAAATGGCCAACAAGCCTTGAGCTATCTCTCATTGGATGCGATCCTTTATCTTGGGGAGCATTGAACTAGTCCTACAATGTCTCCTCCATGAGTACAGAGGTATAGCTCTAGGCGCCAATCCTGAAAGTAGTTGTGTAAAGTTTAGTATTACATCATTGTGAGCTTCACAATCAGTAAATATGCTTTTTAGTTCTGGTGTAGACACGGCCTTTCACTCAATATTCGCATGAGGTTTTCCTCTGGTGAAGCCTTTCCAGGAGATTCCACGAGACAGCCTTGAGCTAATGGATTGAGCTGCAAGCTCGAAAAAAATTCCAATGGCTAGCTGTAGGTGAGCCGCATGTTGGC
The DNA here is from genome assembly GCA_025585075.1 of Nepenthes mirabilis. Taxonomy (NCBI): domain Eukaryota; kingdom Viridiplantae; phylum Streptophyta; class Magnoliopsida; order Caryophyllales; family Nepenthaceae; genus Nepenthes; species Nepenthes mirabilis. Next base: position 20,234 of record JAODPA010085454.1, read on the forward strand.
TACTTGAGCATTGATCTCGACTTTCCATTTGGTGTTCAAAAGGTGGAGCTAGTATTTGAACACCATATCCAGATATAGATACCCTCATCTGATTTTTGGGTTAAGGTGGCCCCATTTTTTTTTACAGTGTGTTGACTTGAGAGAGATAGGAGAGAAAAAAAGAAAGAAAAGTTTTGATCATTTGATTAAAATCTAATTTGAATTTTGTTGTGGCAATATGAGTAGGAATTATCAGACCCAATTTGGACCAGAAAATCTTAAAATATAAAAATATTAGATATCATTTATGATTTTAATATTTTTCAATTAAAAAATTTTCAGCTCATCAATACATTGTCTAATTATCTAAAAAAATAAAAATTACTAAGACTTATGTGTCGTAGTTAAATTTATGATTATTATAATTTATCAATTTTGAAAAATGATTTCTTTTTAAAAAAACTAAATTTATTTTCATAACTCATCAACTATTTGTTATTAACCATCAACACTTTTTAAAGAAAGCTTTATCCAAAATGGCACCATTATTGGGAAATGATGCCTCTTATTTTGCCTTGAAAACTAGTTGATATTGCATTGACTACCATTATTATCGTTGTGAGTGTGGCATCGACGGTAATGCGTCATTGGGTCTGGTTTCTCGTGCGAATTAGGAAGATTTTGAATTTTTCGGTTGGGTTGGAACACGAACGGGTCCGATCTTCATATCTCTCAACTTGGGCCCTATGCTATACAAATTATAAATAAGAGATGAGAGGATGGCGAAAAGTTGTTCTATCATAAACATTTTAATGCTCAAGTTAAAAATATTTTCCTGGGAGCGAAAAGATATACGCGTGGAAGTAAACGTGATAAAGATGAAGGGATACTGAAATGCGGGGAGCATGTGGGATACTGGAAGGAGGCTAGTGCTCCATTTGGTGTACCTCTAGGGATGGCTCACTATCGTCGCCGTAGAGAGGCGATGGTTCGAGGAAAGAGAGCTGATTTTTTCTCATCGTTACTTTGGGCGCTAGGTGCAAGGATCAAATTTTTGTAGAGACAATAATGGGATCTACAGGCATTTTAGAGGAAAGAGAACGGAGAAAATGCAGTTGGAAATATGAAGAAAGATTGAAAAATTTCGTTTGTGTGAGTACGTACTAGATTTATGTTCTCTTATGTATAGTTGTTAATTATATTTTTATTTTTAAACTCTAATACTAACGTAGCATGTATCATCTTTCAGTGAGTAGACGATGAACTACATTCCAGGATATGTTACCACGATTAATACAAAGATTTCACTGAATATGGTAGTAAAATTTTGATATTTGCGACTTTTAATACTTGTGTAGTCTTCTTTGTAATTTTCAATATAGCATTGACATTAATACTAAACTTTTGGTGCGAACTCCGTTTGCAGGATGTGAACGTGGATTTGGTAGATAAATGGTTTCAAAAGGCTTGCATATTGATTTAGAAAATACAGGTATGCGGCTTAATTTAAATTTTGCCAACTTTAGTGAAAGAGTAGTATATCAATAGGGTGAGATTGCCAACGTTGAGGGTTATTTTGTTTAATGTAGCTAGGGAAAGGATCAGCTTATATATTCTCATACTTCTATTGTAATGGCAGCTATGATGGACGAAAGAATTGTTACGAGTTCTTAGTCCTTTGAGACTAGACTCTTGCTTGGAACCTCTCCTTCTCTTTTCCTTTTATGTTTCTCTAGCCTGCCGCCCCCTTCCCCTCTTATCTCTTCCCGTTTCTTCTCCTTTAAGTCATATTCTAATCAACTCTAGGCTTTTGCATAATAACTAGCATTGGAACATGTTTCATTTCTTGGGAATTTTTGTTCTTTGATCACCAAAAATCCACCAAAAAAAAAAAAATCTCTCAGCAAATACTAAATCAATTTCTTGATTTGGGTCTTATCATTGTATGCATCAATGGATGTTCTTGGCGAACTACAAGTTCTGCGGTAAACTTTGATATTGCTACTTCTTGATCCAGATTCCCTGTTCAGGCACCAAGATGAGAAACTAAAATTCAGCAACAAGTTGTTCTCCTGCATCAGAAACAGCTTCATATTTTGCATCAGCAATCCTTCTATTATGCATTTTTCTGAATAGCCTTGTGTTTTCTTGGTTGATTCTTGGAGTTCTTGAATATTTTCTCGGTGTTATGCATCAAGGGGTGAATTCTTGAAGTTGCTGAATTCATGAAGAAGAGCAGTACTTGATTATCGAATCCTTTCTTGCAAACTAAAAGGCTGCAAAATTCTTACAACATTGAAGTGAAGCCCATGCAACAGCAGAATTCTTGATTACCATTCTATTTTATTGGGTTCTTGGATTTGTCCTTGAATTCTTGAAACTGTAACTCGGATTCTGCAATTTTGCATCCTTGCTATAGCTGGATATTTTACTTCTTGATTTAGTTCTTGTTCTGTTCTTGAATTCTGAACTTCTAGTTCTTGCTTGTCTACACAATTTTAACCCTAAATACAGATTTCAGTTCACTCTATATCCTACTGTTCTTCAGCGGCTGCTCCATATCAGATTTCAGAAAGTGCTCATGCAGTAGACGAAATTCAGATCCTTGGTGATTCTTTGAAATTTCAGATATTTGTTTTTGCAAATTCTGATTCGGCAGTAGCCAACTCTTTAGTCCTTGCACCGATTTTGGTTTATGGCTGCACCACACTGATCTAGTCCTGCTGCACAGTTCATTCTATGGCTACTAACCTTTCGAAAAGCCTCAATTTAGCATGCTGATTTTTCAAAGTCCACAGAGCTTTTGGTTTTCCTGATTCTGTAGTAGCTTGAAATTCCATTTTCTAATCAAGTCTAGTCTACTTATTGCTTGCTTTCTTTTAAGCTTCTTGGGTTTCTTGATTCCTGATTCAAAACTCAGCATTCCAACAACAAATCATAACAGTAGTATGTCTTCTTGTACAAGCAAGAAAGTCAGAAAATCTAAATCTGTGCCAATTCTGCCAGATTGCTTCAATAATCCCGAACTGTGTTGTTTCAAGTCGGAGTCATGGATTGCAATTTTGTTTTCTTGAGTTCTTGATTTGGTTCTTAGCATTCTTGGTTACTAATGGAAACCCTACAATCCTTGCATTCTTCCAGATACCGCAAGTGGAGAGGGAACGGAGCAAATGCAGTTGGAAATATGAAGAAAGATGAAGCAGACTATTGAACGCAAGTGTCGGCTGAAACTCACCCAAGTACACCTATACGCGCGCTTACGTTTCTTGTTGTCGACCTGCCATTAGCCTACAACGCCATTCTGGGCTGACTGTTCATAGCCGCCTTCGGGGACGTGATATCGATCCCTCACTTGAAGGTGAAGTTCAAGACCCTGTATGGAATTGGGGAGGCGCTGGGCGATTAGATGATAGGACGAACGTGTTACCAATCCCAGGTCGACCCCACCGCTCCAAGCAGACCAACCGAGGACCTAGACTTTCGTGACGAGGCATTGTTGCTACAGGCTTAGTCAGGCAAGGCGACGGAGCTGGTCCCCTTAGACCCCAGCGAATCCAAAAAGTGTGTGCACATTGGTAGATCCCCCTCCACGTTTGTCCGTGGCCAACTCATTGACTTTCTTATGCAGGGCTCCGATGTCTTCACATGGATTTCAGCCGACATGCTTGGGATACCGGTCAGAGTAATAGTCTATAAGTTGGGTCTCGATTTCGATCATAAACTCGTCAAATATAAGCGCAGGAACCATTCTGTCGAGAAGCTAATAGCCATAAGGAAAAAAGAAAAAAAGTTGCTCGACGCAGGATTCATAAGGGAAGTCCAGTACTCGGATTGATTGTCAAACGTCGTTCTCCTGATAAGAGTAGTGGCAAATGGTGGATGTGCATCGACTTCACTGACATAAACAAAGCTTGCCCCAAAGAAAGCTTTTCACTTCTTTGGATCTATCAGTTGGTGGACTCCATATCCGGGCACGAACTCCTGAGTTTCATGAATGCCTACTTGGGTTACAAGCAAATAAGGATGAACCCAGACGACGAGGAACACACCTCATTTATGACCGACTAGGGAATTTACTGCTACAAAATCAAACCCTTCTATCTGAAGAACACTGGCGCGACTTACCAGCGACTGTTGAATAAGATGTTTAAAACCCAGATCAATAGGAATGTGGAGGTATACATGGATAACATACTTGTCAAAAGTAAAGTAGCCAATGACCATGTTCGAGGTGCTTCGGGTCCACAGGATGAAGCTCAACTTGGTCAAGTGTGTGTTCAAGAAACCTCTAGAAAATTCCTAAGCTTCATAGTATCCTAGTGCAGCATCGAAGCAAACCTGGAGAAAATCAGAGCCGTCCTTAATATGAATCCTCCGTGGATCGTGAAAGAAATCCAGAAACTCACAGGAAGACTCGCCTCCCTCTTACGATTCCTGGCCAAATCCACAGAGAAGTATCTATTGTTCTTCAAGGCCCTTAGGGGGACGAAGGCAACCGGATTCCGATGGACGAACAAGTGTGAGGCTGGGTTCCATGAGCTGAAAGAGTATCTCACTAATCCTCCTCTCCTAACCTCCCCTTCGGAGTGTGAAAACCTATATCTCTACCTAAAGGCGTCAGACACGGCTCTCAATTCGGTCCTTATACAACAGTAGGAGAATGTGTAGCAACCTGTGTATTATGTAAGTAAAGTACTGACGGATACGGAGTCCGGCTACTCTCACACTGAGAGAATCTCCTTGGCCCCCATCTACTTTGCTCGAAAGTTGAGGCCATACTTTCAAGCACACCGAATTGTCGTGCTGATTGACTAGCCTCTGAAGGCGATCCTGTAGAAGCTCGAGACATCCAGACGATTAGTCAAGTGGGTC